>JAOUZG010000635.1:1876376-1904432 GCA_026289955.1 Argiope argentata | reverse complement strand
AAAACGAGCGTTAAATTTGAGGTAATTTTCATTTAAAACTGTTGACCTTAGATTTTTTAAGAGAACATAATTTGAAAGAAACATTATAGTTAGAATGTTATCTACTTTTATTCAAGATCACAGTCTGCCACAACATTAATTTCGTCAGCTGTTTTCGGTTACCTGGAGGGGGGGGGGGGCAGAAAACATGTGTTGTGCTGACGCAAAGTCTGCAGGAAAAGGCTACTTCAGATCACTAAGAGAGATCAATTATAAATTTCCCTTTTCGATCGATGGATTGTGTGTTTCTCATTGTACGCGTATAGAAATGCCAAAAAGAAAATATATTACGTTGGGTGAAGTTCTAAATAAATTTTATGAACTTGATTTTGAAGACTATGGCATCGATGTTGCAATTCTTCCACCAGAAACTGCAGAAGCGAGAGATGAAGAAGGAAATGATTAGGCTTTACAAAATCATACAGTATGACAAATCGAAATACATTAAAAAAGAAATATAATCACTCGGAAACCGGAAGTATTCAAAAAAAAAACACTTGAAATGGATAAAAAAGGAACCAGAAAATTTACCTCAAGCAATAAATGAGGAAAACGATAGATTGGAAAGTGTACAAAGTAAAATAGAAGGTAAAACTTACGGAGAGATTTTTTATCTGTTTCTTAGTATTGAGATATTATCAGTTCTCGTAGATAAGACAAATTTAGAGAGAGGTTACTACGATTTTCAGCTCGAAGAGGAAATCAAAATGATTTTTGTTCTTTGGAAAGATAACTATGTTAGAATTATTGGTTCAACATTTGTTGAAATTCAACCTGTAAACAAATTTTCCCGTTATTCAAGTACGGAAAAAAAGTTTTACTGTCTCAACATTGTCTCATTGATCAATATAAGGGCAAAATGGGAGGAATCGATTTATTTGATAGTTTAGGAGCTAACTACAGAATATTAATTCGAAAGAAAAAATGGTGGAGGCCAATATTTAAAAATTACATTGACATTGCCTTAATAAATGCATGAAAATTGTCAAAATTATCAATTACTGAAAATAAAAAAAATTACTCTTGGATTTTAGACACGAGGTTTTCTTATTCCTTTTGAAAAATCCTTTGAAGAATGGAGAATTTGATAAATATACTTCAGCCACCGGAACACCTAGCAAATTCAAAATTAACAATAAACATTTTGAATGTAGCCACTTTATAATAAAGTCAGAGGACAATAGAAGACTGCGTTGGAAGCAATGTCTCAGTCAGACAATATACGGATGCAAAGATTGTAAAGTTGCATTACATCGTGATTGTAGTGAAAGATTGCACTTGTCAAGTTTGTAACATGTCAACCTAAAAGACACGATAAAAAATTAGTTTCTTTTAATAGCATTTGTGGTTTTATAAAGCATAGAAAAATTGGAGCGATTTCCAGAAAGCAATTTTGAGTAAATCCTAACAAGTGCAGTTCAACTCCGTACCCTTACTTCGCTGACGCTGTGTGAACGCAACAACCGATTTTTGAAATGCTAAACTAAATTGTGACATTTTTAGTATAAATTATTATTATATACTCCCAAATTAATAGATATTAACGTTTGTATTAAAAAGTTTTGGTGGTTAATTGTTTGAACCTTTGTTAAGGTATTTGCATTATTTTAAAGACTTTAAGACTAGACTTATAATATTTTAATTAATGATTCTCTAACAAAAGTTATGGATCGAAATCTGTAAGAAGAGGAAAATGCATTATTTTTCAATAGTTTCGTTTACTAGTTTTCTGGCGAATATCGGATAACAATATTATTCGATTTTTTCGACACGCAGTAATATGTTAGAAGTATCTTTACTGAAACAAACACCTTTATTTTTTCAGAAAGAAACAAAGAGTGATGACAATCACTTTTTCTGGAGGGAACTGTAGTGATTCCATAAAAAGATACCAAGAAAAATTTAAGGTTACAGATAAAAAATCTTAACAAATGTGCTTTTTCTGAAGTCAATGACCATTAATTTATATATAAAAAAATCTAAAGAAAACCCATAATTTTTTATATTAATAGCTGTACCGGTTTTGTTCGGGAATAATTATAACAATTTAATGTTTTTTTAGGAAATCGAAGCAATATAGACGAGAAACAGTCCTTAATTATATAAATCTTGGTTTTAATTGTAAATAATAATTATTTATTCGCCAGATGCCTCACATTGATTGAATTTCCGATAGTTTATTTCTCCTACATTGTTATTATCAACTGCTGAATGCGTTTTGAATAAATACTATAGTTTGAAAGATATTTTCGTTTTATTAAGAAAAGTGAGTTATTAATTTATATTATTTTAACACAATTTTTAATAAAATAAATGATTTTTTTAAATTGAATATTATAATTTTAAATACCTTAAATAATAAAACATAACTAAGGAAAATTTAAAAATTAGGAAATCAATTATTCATTCATTGTTATAAGATTCTTTTGAATCAGATAATAATAGTGAATAAATGCTTACAGTACTTATTCACATAAAATTTAAAAACGTAATTCCTTCACTTTGTTTTTTTTTTTTTCCTTTTAAACATTTGTTCGTTTGCTTTTGAAACAAATACCTTGCATTCAAATTGCATAGCAAAATTAAAATTTTGATAGACAGTAATTTTTAAATTAAGAAATTATGTTCTTTACTAGCACTAAATACAATTTTGAAAAGGTGTCCAGTTATTAACTTTTAAAAATTATTTTTTAATTAAATAAAGGAATTAAATTGTTTAAATACTAAATAATTGTTTAGATTATTGATATCTTGAAATTTTCTTGTAATTATAATAAGAAAATAGATTTGTCATTTTAAACAATTTTTTTGAATACTGAGGTTGAAATAACCAAGTAATATTAATAAAAAAAATTGTTCTCAAAAACATTTATACTAGCGCACATTTTGTTATCTAAAATTAATGTTTAAAATCAGTTCAATTCTAATTCATTCGTCAAGTTTGAACTTTGATGTGTTTTGAAATTAAAAAGTTAAAAGTTAAATTTATTGTCATTGATATTTCATTAAAATATACACTGAAGTGACAAAAGTCATGGGATAGCAATATGCAAATATACAGATGGCAGTAGTATCGCAGCGAAAAAGTATAAATGCGCAGTCCGTTTTCCAGAGCTTTCATTTGTGTTCAAGTTATTCATGTGAACAGGTTATTCGTAATTTATGGCGGCACGACGAGAATTAACAGACTTTGAACGTGGAATGTTAGTTGGAGCTAGACGCATGGGTCATTCCATTGCGGATATCGTTAGTGAATACAACATTCCGAGATCCACAGTATCAAGAGTGTGCCGAGAGTATGAAATTTCAGGCATCCCATCCCATCATGGACAGCGCAGTGGGCGACCACCTGCACTTAACGACCGAGACCGCCGACGTCTGTGTAGAATGATCAATGTTAATAGAGACGCATCACTTCGTCAAATAACTGCAGGAATCAATGTGGAACGTACGAGGGACGTGTCCGATAGGACTGTGCGGCGAAATTTGTCTTCCTTGGGCTATGACAACAGAAGACCGACTCGAGTGCCTTTACTGACAGCACGACATCGCCTGAAGTGACTCTCCTGGGCTCGTGAGCATATCGACTGGTCCCTAGACCAGTGGAAAACCGTGGCGTGGTCAGATGAGTCACGATTTCAGTTGTTACGAGCTGATGGTAGAGTTCGAGTGTGGCGCAGACCCCACGAAGTCACGGACCCAAACTGTCACACTATTCAAGCTGGTGGTGTTGCATAATGGTGTGGGCTGTTTTTACATGGCATGGATTCGGTCCTCTGGTGCAACTGAACCGATCATTGACTGGAAATGGTTATGTTCAGCTGCTTTCAGATCACTTGCAGCCATTCATGAACTTCACATACCCAGACAACGATGGGATTTTTATGGATGACAATGCGCCATGTCACTGGGCCAGAACTTTTCGCGATTGGTTTGAAGAATATTCCGGACAATTCAAGCGCATGATCTGGCCACCTAGATTGCCCGATATGAATCCCATCGAGCATTTATGGTACATCATCGAAAGTTCCGTTCGTGCCCAAACTCCTGCCCCATCCACACTTTCACAATTATGGACGTCTATATAGACAGCATGGCTTAATATTCCTGCAGAGGACTTCCAACGACTTTTGGACTCCATGACACGTCGAGTTGTTGTACTTCGCCGGGCAAAAGGAGGACCGACACGATATTAACAGTCATCCCATGACTTTTGTCACTTTATTTTTGTTTTCAGAGATAATATAGAACAAAAATAAAGTGTATACTTTATTTTTGTTTTCAGAGATTTAGATATGCGAAAAAATTAGAATTTACTTTTAGTATTAAACTCAATGGAATTAATGTATGTCCTTTAATGTAAGATAGATAAATATTTTATTTTTAATACCAAAGATTCTTTGATATAAAATATTAAATAATTTTTTATTAAATATACAATTCGTAAATGTGTATTTCCATTTTTTGACAGGGAAACGAAATACTGATTAAAAGATACTATCTGGTTTAATTTATATTTTACGTGTATAAAGAAATCAATAAAAGAATATTGCATTTAATCAAATTTTGTTTATTTCCATTCCGTATATAAAAAATGATAGCAACAATATTACTACTTATCATAATGCTTTAGTTTCAAAATATGAAGTGCTTATATATTTTTTTATATTTCAATATTTTTTAATAAAATTTTTGGTTCCAATTCAAATCTTTCAATCATGTCAATAAAATTGAGTATTATCTAACTACTTTTACGTATACAATTTAAGCGATAAATATTTTATTTAAGTTAAACTCTAGAAAGTCACTCTTTTTCTGTTTTCATTGTCTTCAAAAGGCCTGTTCTTTGAGTTTCTAATATTCCCTCACATTGGGTTTTTTTTGGAAAGACATATTTACTTTCCATGAAAAATTGCTCTTTTAATTTTCTTAAATAAATCTAGTTAACAACTTCTGATTTTATACTTCGAGAATCTTTTAAAATCTCATAAATATATAGTTCTAGAATCATCCTTTTCTATTTAAACAAGTTTAGAAGAAACTTGAATTAAAGATTTCGATTAAAAATTGAACTAAAAGATTTTAAATCTTTTATGTATAGAATAGTTTTTGATGGAACTTTTGTTGAGGGCCATGCGAATTACTTTTCTGCTTGAAAGCGTAGCAAATTTTAAAATTTCTTTTCTGACTAAAAGATGGAAATATGTAGCTGACTTTTGTAAGTCAATTATAGTTGCAGTTCTAATGTGAAAAAAAAATGATAATATACTTTAAAACCTTATATATATATATATATAGTAAATTTGTTTCAATTACCTATTTAAGTATTTCAGGAACATTCGCAATTAAATGTAAGGATATTTTAAATCAGAATTGTTAAAGTTTCTAGTTAAATGTAATCAATCATTTGAAAATTGTCATCTATCGTGATCAGTTTGATACCTTCTGAGTGTCTTATATATTATGGTTTATATTAGTAATAACTTTATAGAAGAAACAAAATTTTGCTGAACAGGATATTAATTAAATTTGGGAAGTGCACTTGAGGACTTTGGAGAAATTTTAGTTAAAATAATTATTATTGTTTCTAAACCATGTTGTTTTAAGCCAAGAAAATACTTTCCTTACAGTAATTCAAATCATAAGCCGTCTCACTAAGAATATTTGGAACGTCTTTCCCAGGAACATGGTGAAAGTTGAGGAATGGTGTTATATTTAATATATTTTATCAAAGAACAATTTCTCTCCATTCTTATCGAAGGTTTAAGTTAATCATTATTCTAACTATACATCGATTTACCGATTTGTAGTCATCTAAGACGATAAACTTGAAATTATAAAAGGTTCGTTTTATTTAAACCAGAATAAGTAAAAATATATGAAGAGTAAAGTAAATCTGAGTCATCCATTAATAAAATGAAATGTTTGGATTCTAGAATGGTTTTAAGTTTTACGAATTTCCAATAGATAAATATTTTATGGACTGATGACTTATGAATTATTCCTCATAATTTTCGTTTTTCTTTATTCTGACCTAGGAAAATAATAATTAATGCAACTAGTAAAGCCATGTTTTCAACAATAGAAGGTAACCATATACAATAAAAAGTAAAAATATTTTCCAACCAATATGTTAATTAATTTAAACTTCGAAGCATTTCCTGATGATAAAAAAACAGTCCGAAATCTGCACAAAAAGTTAAAAGCACCTATTAAATGTATTTTAAATTATTTTAAATAATTTCCTGTAAAATGAAATAATATAAATAATAATTATGTCAACTAATTAAACGATATAAAAATTTTAAAATGTATATCATAAAACATTCTAAGCTATATATAAATTTACAAAATAAATATTCTTTAAAAATTGCTAAAATCTCACAATTTTTTTATAAGTTGAAATTTTTTGAAAATTTATTGCACATCATTTTTAACTAAAAATAATCTTAGTTGTACAATTTATATAGCTTCCCTAATTCAATTTTCAAATTACTGCAGTAAATAGTGTTATTATCAATAAACAACAATAAATAACAGGAATTAAAAATTTTATTTATCACACTGAATTCAATTGATACTTTAAAACTTTGCTGGTTAAATAGAAGCCTATATTATTATTTATATTGTTAACCAATATTTTACTATTTGAAAAGCAAAACCATATTTATATTTTCTTTATTTGTCGAAATATATTTGAATAGATTTTTGATAATTTTCTACCTTTTCGGTAATAGTTTTTGCAAAACAAATTATCTTATCGAGTAAAAATCGAGCAATATATGATATTATCATATTAACTCAAAATTCATTCTAAACATATTTTCTCTTTGTCATATAAAAAAGAAAAGTTGAATGATTTTTCTCTAGAACTTTTTTCAAACTATTAAGGCTGAATATGCCATTCAAATGATAATAAAATATACATGAGAAATGGTGAATTATAATCAGTGAAGAAAATAATCGGGGCCGGTTATTTTATATGTATTTAGAATGAAGTCCTTGGGGCTAAAATCAGCTTCGTTCAGAGCAATTTTAACTTTCCGATATCGTAATCTTTTCTTCAGAATTTCTCGAAATATGTCTTCAACGCACGAGGGCCTTCGAGCTGTAAATCCAATGAATAATCATAAAAAGAACCTTTGAGCAACAACTGGAATTTTAAGTTTTATCTATTGTTCATCAAACAATAAAGATTAAACATTGAACTGAAATCGCTTTTAGAACGAGCACGATAGAGTTTAAGAATTTCCCAAGAAGTTGGTAGGGTTGCTTTGTAGGTGAATTCCTTTTTGCTTTGAGCGATTAAAAATATATTAACAAAGATTTTAGGATTTTACAGTTGAAGTAGTTTTGCTGCTCGTCTAGATTTTTTGAGTAAAGATGCGATTTTTTACTGAATTGCTCTTTATTGGGAGTATAAATCTTTTTTATAACTTGTAAAAGCCTGATCCGAGAAGAAACGCTTTAGCAGATATTTAAACTTCTAAGAATTTAAATACTATGATATCTTTTGCTTCTCTAGAGTAACTAAAGGAAATCTAAGTGTCCAATTGGCTTCAACAGTTTTTAAATAATCTTTTCTAATACAAAAGAAAAAATATGCTTAAACAGTTTCCAAATTCCGCTTTTAGTTTGAAAGGAAAATTGAATACGTAAGCGGAGAAATAAGAACATATTTTTCCTTTTTTAAATTAATTTATTTTTTATTGTATTTACTAATTTTAGAAATACATATAAATCAATTTTATTACTTAATTTAAAGGAAATAAAATAAAGTTATTGCAAATGTTATGAAGTATATTTATCTGTTATAATATTGCTAGACGCGGAAATTGTTTTCCCCTCAATATTTAATCAATTGCCTTTGTATCAAAATATTACAATTAATTTTTATTTATGCACATAATTTGCCAATTATCATTACATCCTCTTTATTATATGCACGTATAAAAAATATTAAAACTCTCGCATGAAGCTATAAATGAAATGAATGTGATTTCTAAATAATAATAATAATTATTATTATTTTCTAAATAAATTAATATTTTCAATGAAGTAAATAATATAACACCAAGAGTTTATGAATCCCAATCCATTCAAGTACGGCAAATATCTCAGTAAAATAAATTGCATAACATCTGTGACTTAATTTGTGCTCCTTGGAGCGTTGAAAATTTGCATTGTTATTCAATCTTCTTCAAGAAATATAGATTTTTGAAAACACATTCACAACTAGAGTTATTTCTCAAATGGCACATCTTGTTTCACAATATTATACCCCTCAGGAGCTCACCTACTTTAGGTGAGTGGGGATGTCCCAATCCCGAGCCCGGAGGGATTTTTCTTACTTTATGTTTACTCCTTCCTACGTCTTCTCCTGTCTGCTTGATTCTTCCATTCCTCGAAGGCAAGCTAGGTAGCTTTTATGAGAAGCTGTCACTTTTCTTTTTGCTTCCTTCTTCTCATGGAGAGCCAGTAATTTCACGCTTTGACGGTGTGTTGTGGCCCTTAAAATGGGAGGTGCATTTAGATTCTTAATGCATCAATCGGTTGGCATTCTCATTATATGGATAGAATGCTCAAGAGGATCAAGCAAAAGTGGTCAACTTCGGGATTAGCATTAAAGGTTGTTAAAGTCTCCGGAAGTTGCCCTGAGTACATAGGCCATGGCCAGTATCAAGGGAGGTAACCAGGCTGTGACGGCCAGAGTCAGAAATTGCCTTCTACGTAGGGCTCGGGGGCGGGTGTTGCCTTCGGGAACCGAAATTTTGTTTCCTTTTGATGGATCCTTCATCTCAGTGTCAATGTCTCGTTTCTTCTCGTTTTTTATTGCTACATCTTTTACTGATACTCTGAAAACTATGTGTCCAATCTTGATACGCAAAACAATTGTTAGAATTGTTGGTGAACCAAAAAATATTAAAAAAGAATTTTCTGTCCCCTTCTTGTTGATATTTCATCTGCTGAGTATGGTAATAAAATCATGCAAATAAAAAAACATCAGAAATCATAAAGAAATCAATTGGTTCACATAACTCACCCAACTCTTTTCTTGGCATTGTCTCTCAAAGAGACCTGCAAAATGATTCAGAATCTTTCTACTTTATAAGCTTTAAAATATAGAAATGTCAGCTCAGTAGAAAGAATTAAAATTAAACGGAAGCGGAAACTTCTCCTGACAATGCATTATAAATTAACATTTAATCAGCCTACCCTGCCAAGTCTGTCAAAATTACATATTAGAATTGTCCAGTTAGATTCTTTCTTCCAAATCCGTTACGTTCCTACAAATGTCAAAAATGTGATCACACACTTCATAATTGAAGAGTTAAACAATCATGCTCTAAATGCTCTAAAAATGGCCATGAAGGCAAAACATTTTCCCCATATTGTACAAGGTGCATTAATTGCAGCGGAAATCATTCAGCTTACTCTAAATACTGGCTGCATTGGGTTCAGGAGAAGGAAATCCAAAGTATAAGAGTATCACAAAACATATCATTCACCGAGGCCTGAAATATAGTTACATAGTTACCCCAACAAGTGGTATATCTTTTGTATCAGTTGTAAAAACTTTCCTCAAGTCTATTGAGACAAAGATAGAAATATATATTGCCTAAATACCTGCTGCTTTGGCAGGTGATAATGTTTTTTCTGTTCTAACATGTCCAAATTGTTGGGCTTGGAAAACAATCTCACCTATTAAGGCAAGTTATATATCAAATAAAAGAATGTACCCAACCTACTGATATTTCTATAATGTCATCTCGGATTTCATCATCTTCGGTGCAATTTCTGAACAGATTTCTTTACCTTATCTAAATTTGGATCACTCATCTTTATCAAAAATAAAAGGCTTCCATCCAAGTATTTATTCTATAATCTTGTAAGCAAAAAAGACGAAAGAGAAAAAAATTGAAAGCTAGAAGGTTCGATCAGATGCCGCCAAGAAAGACAAAGATACATCCGAATAATTGAGAAAAACAAACATTATTTTTTAAATAATTTATGGAAAAAAACCAATATTGAAAAGGTAAAGTGTGATGACTTACTCAAAGAACACTTTTATGAAGATGATTCAATGACCAAGAGTATTACTTCACCACTCTCATAAAATAGATGTTAAGGTTTTTGTTTCTTCACACTTTTTCTGTCTTCTCTGGCGTTGACTTATGGAATCACTCGTTTCTTGGAACGTCGTAGGCTTAATCAGAAAAATTATTATCTCAAAGACATAATAAATTCTTATCAACCAGCTTGCATTGCCCAGAAAAAATCGTTTTTAAAAACTAATGATACAATTTTAGATAATTACAATCATGTAATCCATAAAGCCAATGTAGGCGAAAAAGCTTTATGAGGAATTGGTCTCCTTTCTCGAATTCTGTGTCTTCTTGTCCACGGGTCTTCAACACTCCGCTGAAAGTTGTCGCTGCTCGATTTTACACACACTCACTAATTACTGTTCGCCATCTTAAGCTACCATCAAACACATATATTGAGCAGTTTAATCCAAATATTCTTGTTTTTTCAACTTTCTGCACCTTTCATTATTTATGGTGATAGAAATTTGCATGTTGTCAGCCAAATCAAATTTTGAGGGATTACTTAAATCACTATTCAAATATATCATTAAAATATACCACCAATGGAAATGCTGGTGAATAGATCTATAGATCGTCACGACGGATTCTAAAATAACACAATTATAATTAAACTGCGAATTTGTGATATATTGACTGCCCGAGTGCAGGAATTTCTGTTTCATTTCACGATGAGGAAACATAAGCTAACTTTCATGAAATGCAAGCAAAGTATATTAACTCTCTGATGGCGTAATTCTTTACAATCTCTATTTAGATGCAATGTATGTAAATAAGTTGAAACATTTTTCAAACAAAGTGGATGGAAATTATAGGTTAAATGATAATAATATGATAGAATTAAAATCTGTAATTGTAAAAATAAACATTCTTAACTTCGAAAAAGGCTGAAAGCAATAGAAAATAGAGTGCTTACCGAACCTCGGAAATTACAAGATACGCAGTAGGAGAGTTAAAATAGTGCATGTCAATAAAATATATTACTCCATCATTCGCTTAAACTAATTAATAGTTGCCATTTATTCTGCCATCTGCAGCATAACTGATCAATGATTTTTGAAATGTATTGGTGAATCTACTGAAAAAAATTTAATTGATGATTCGAGATATTACCTCCACCATCTCTAAAATCTCCATTTCTTTTTGAAAAGAGTTAAATTAATCAAATTCCTCTTTCAACATGACGATAAGTGACTACTATCGAAAACTCCTTAATATCCTCATTTTGAAGACTCATTAATATAACCAAAAGATATTCATCATATCGGTAAAAGATATTCCAAGAAATAACAGAAGCCTGCCCTGACAATGTGAGAAATAACCTTACTTAATAGAGAGTAAATTGCATTAAAATAAACTACCCACTCAATTTCTCTTTCTGATCAATAATGAGGAATTAATAATAAAATCACTGAATCTCTGTAATGTTCCAGATACAAATAAGTAATAAGTGCAAATCTTAATGCTATATTATTTCTATTGGATCAATAATGTTGATAACCAAAATACCCTTGCTATATGCATACCTAGAATAGCACAATACTTGAAGATTGGAAGGAAAATATCATCATATAGAATACATTTTTAAATATGGTGATCCAAAAGTTTTCCATAGTCTAAATGCAAACATATGCAATTGATGTTAAAATTTTAAGCAATGATGATAATTATAAAAATAAAAAATGACTACTCATTTTGTTTTATCAATTTATCTGTATGTGGAAAGAAAAATGGAAGTTTTACATTCACATTTACCCTAAAGATACTTCAAGCTTTACTCCTAATCAGCAACTTTGAAAGAAGAATAAAGAATTCCATGGCGAAAGTTTAAGCTTAAAATTTTGCATTCTTCTGCATTTTATTTAATTGCATAAGACAATATTATGTAAATAATTTTATTTATGTAGAAAATTGTCTATGTTTCAAATATTTTAATAGATTAGTAGAAAATGGAATGATTTTTTTAAAAAAATAAAATATTTTTTTTACAAAAATAAAGAAAAAAAATTAGATTGATTTATAGGAGAAAAAAATTAACCTTTGAAATTGTCTTACATTAAAAAATAACCTATCAAAACTTGAGTCGTAATGAAGATTTGAAATAAAAATCTTTTTTATTTCACAAATGTCAAGAGCGGCTAATTTCCATTCTCGCAAGTCTATTATTTCAATTTTAATATGAATGCATATATATTATTTTAACATATATAAATATAATTTAAAATGAAGTCAGTACTTAAATTTTCACTTTGATATTATTGTGGAGCTTTTGACAATGACTTATTTTTACTTTAACATTTTTTTTTAAATTTTATTAACAACATATGAGGAAAAAAAATTACTTCAACAGATTAAACTAGTCTCATGAAGCTCTACGCAATACTACTAACTTTATCACTGTGATATTTTCTAATTTATTATTTGATTAAATAAATGCCAAATATTTAGTTTAAACGATTTGGGTGATATAAATGCCAGGGATTTAATTTAAGGAATTTGAATAATATAAATGGCAGGGATTTGGTTTAAGAAATTTGGATAACATGAATGCCATGGATTGGATTTAAGTTATTTTGATAATATAATTGCAGGGATTTGATTTAAGAGATTTGGATAATATAAATGTCAGAGATTTAGTTTAAGATATTTAGATAGTATAAATGCTAAGGATTTGACTTAAAATATTTTCATAATATAATTGCCAGGGACTTGATTTAACGTATTTTGATGATATAATTGCCAGAGATTTAGTTTTAGGGATTTGGATAATATAAATACTAGGGATTGGGCAGCTCAATTTTAATATTTACGAATTTAAAAGCTATAGTTTTTGTAAGCGTTTCAGTTCTTTTAAGACAACATGAACGTTTTATATTATCATAATTATTCATATTTTTTATCTATTTAAAATTTAAGAGATATTGAAGTTAGTAAACTTAGAATAAACTATATTTTAAAATCAACCTTTTAATTTTTGTTAGTTTTTCAATGTATAAGTGAGAAATAATGTTTAGATCCTCTCTTTTTTTTATGAAATAGTGCAATTCATTTTTTTTTTGAAATTTCTGAATAAAGTGAAATAATTTCAAACATTCTTTTTTATTTAACACATCTTTCCACATTTATTTAAAAAATATTTTTATACATTGATTTTGAAAGGTTTTACAGCCTGTGAAGCATTAAATTTCTTCTAGCCATGCTCCATGCTCCAGATTGATTTTATTAATTAAAACTTACCGGAAACATAATTCACACACAGTGAGATCTTTCCAAATTCGGTCAGGTTGAAAAAAGAGTACATCGAATTGATTTACACGATAAAAGGTCTGAAAAACGGAAATTAATTCGAAATTTTTTCGAGAAAACCCATTGTGTTTTCATATAAAGGAACCAGAAGTTAATTTAAATTATTCAGATGCCACCTATCACTTTATTTTTATTATCTATTACCGTTTCTTAGAATTCGAAGAGCACGTGTGACTTTTTAAAGCGGTATCTAAGTTTTAGTATTAGGGCTTTTTATTATTATTAAAAAGCATATCATGCTTTTACGTACAATTTGAAAGTTGCATTTTCCAAAAAAATTGCGAATAATAAGCACAAAAATGTACAAATGTACAAATTGTATCGATTCTCTGATTTAAGAAATGATTGAAAATATTTTTTTTAATTGAATTCATAAAAATAAAAATTGAAATAATTAAAGGAAATATAGAGGAAATTTCTCTCTATTGATATGTCAAGTGGAATTTATCATGCCGGCGTCCTGGCTCAGAGGTAGCGCGTCTTCCTCGTGATCTGGGCGTTCCAGGTTCGATTCTGGTTCGGGCATGGTTCTTCTTCAGAGTGCTATATATGAGGTGTATGAATGTGATCCTCCCCTATTTGCAAAAAGGAGGCTGTATAAGCAAATGCGATGAATGGGCATCTAAGGTATACTCTTGGCCCTATTGACCCTAGTTCAAAACCAGAGACGCTCCTTTAGGACAAAAATTCTCTGATGCCTCGGCAAAGTTTCTCCATGGCAAGTTTTCTTAATAATAATAACAACAACATAGCTTTCAAAACGATGGATCCTTTTGAAGTTTCATTTATCTATATTTTTAATTTTTATAATTAAAAATATCTGAAGATTGGTAAAAAAACCAAGATTAATATTTCACAATGTAATCTTCTTATATTAGCTTAAAGCAGTTATACTCCTAGTCCTGATTGGCCAGGAGTATAACTGCTTTAATTGGCCAAGAGACGCTCATTCGGCCTAAAATCGATGATGGCTGTTAGCTTGCTTGCCCATTGTAAGTGCCATAAGTAGGAACAACAACAGAATTTATCATTCAGTACTCTGATTGCACATTGCATTTAATTAAACTTAACCTTATTTGCTAATTAAACTTAACCTTATATATTATTAGTTTGAAATTAAAAAAATTTCACATTGCATTTAATTGGCACATTGTAACAAACAGAAGCTTTCTGACAAATCTTATGTCTTTTTATGAGAGATTGATGCAGGTGAAATTTGTTGTTATTGCATTCCTTATGGTATGGAGAGGAGATTTAAACAGGAATTCAATGTTCAGATGGCGTCATCATCATCCAACATATGGCTCAAAATTTAGAGATTTCTGTTAAACAGTCTTTAAATTACTGAAAATCTAGATAATGTAATTAAACTGCAGTTTTTTTTTGGATGTGAATTTCACTCTGTATCTCTACGTACAATGAGTGAAAAGACAATTTGCAAATTTTCTATGCTGAAAAAAATTTCTAGACTTTACAATTTTCTATTAAAAATAAGAGCTTAACCCGTTGGACCTTCCACATTTGCAATTTCAAAACAACCTATGAAATCTGAGATATTTCAAATAAACGAATTAGCTATCATATTATATAAACATTTTATTTAAATTAATAGAAAACTATGTGAATAATTGAACGATAATTTTAAAAAATCAATACGATCCGAAGTTGAAAGTCATTATTTGTCATTATTTAACCATTGTCGATCAATTAATACTTCACAATTATTAATCCAAATCGCTTCTTTTTTAATATAATGTAATTCATAGTAATTAATCTCTTCATTTAAATTTTTATACAAATAAAACTTTAAAATATTATCAGAATAACTTTAATCTAAGAAAAAATTTTAAGAGAAGGACATGAATATTCAATAAAGCATATAGGTTTCCAACAATGCCACAAAAATAGAAATTTTGGAGAAAGGTGTGCCGACTCATGTTCCGTCTTCTCCTCTCACCGCGGTTCAAAATTAAGAGGTCCGTCCCAAAATAAAATTAGCATTGCTTTAAAAAGTGACGTTAATATAATATAACTAACTAACAAACTAGCAACAATAACCTACTATAACCAATAAGAAAGTCAGGAAAACCAAAATGCGAAAGAACAAAGGTGAACTTTGGATGGAAGTGAAATGGTTTATCAGATCTCCAAAGCCTGATCTGTTTTTATTAGTGTTGTACCTCATGAAAATTGAAGGAAAGAAAGGATTGCTACTTTAAAAAAAATCGTATTCGTTGTGGAATTGAATGAAGTACCTGTTGAGCTGTACTTTTGTGTTGACTTCTTCAAATATGTATTGTGTATAATTTTCGGCTGTATTTTGTTCTTTAAATTTGTTTTTTTTGTGTGTGTGTGGGATAAAAATCATTATTTGCTTTTGATATTATAAACTTTTTACTATACATGGATGCAGTTTTTTTATAAGAATTTGAATTTAACTAGCATCCATAATTGCAAATCCTGCTTATTTTTCAAATCTACAAATAGAGCAGTTCACTTTTATGATCATATAAACAATTGGAGATAAGCATAAAATCTATCACTTAATTATTATTAAGTCATACGATATATAATGAATAACTCATGATTATTAACAATTAACAGATATATTTAGGAAGAAATGTTTTGTTATGATATTTTTAAGACGGAATTTTTTATTTATATGATTAATATTTATAAGTATTATAAATATATTCGCATCCCACAAATCTTTTTTATCCCTTTACTTTGGAAAAACTGTTTTTTATTCTCGAAATTCAACTTTCAATTTATCCTATGATATCTTTCAGTGGTTGCTTAAATAGAGAAGGACAATTACATTTAATTAAATTAATGGTATTTGTTAAGCATTTGAATAAAATAACTTATTATGTTATTCAGTATATGTCATAATAGAAAACATTCAAAAATTAAATATACTTTTTAAGAAATTAAAGAATATAGACTATTATTAAGCTACATGGCAGCATGCTTTAGTTTATTTTATTGAATATGTTGCAACAAAATTTTGATCAACGTTATAGAAAACGTCTGAGAAGAAAGTTACATTCTGTATGAGACTGTCATCTATGATTAATGGCAAGAGGATCGATAGGGATAGCAAATACAAAACTTTTCTTGCTTGCAGAGGTTTTAAGATTTCAAATAATTTTATTCCGGAAAGTCGAGGAACAAAATGGAATTTATTTCACTACAGTTCCATTCTAGGATGTACATGTTATTCAAGGTATAAAAAAGATATGTTTTTGAAAGTGATGAATGAATCAACTAAGAAGGTGACATTTGGGTTGAAATCCGAATACATTTAATTATTTTGCTTTAAAAAACATCGCATAATGTTTAGAAGGATCTACAAAAGAATTTTTAAAAATACTAATTTAAAAACTATTCTTTTTTACTTTACATGGAATATTTAATACTTAGATATATATACTCAATTAACTGTGATAACTGGCACAGTCTTCCACTGTTTACAATTACTAAACGATTTGGTGAAAAGTTGAAAAATTATGTATCATATATACCTGGTTACATTAACTCCAACAATAAGGATGAAAAATTATAATGAATTTACACCAAGTTGGAAAAGTCAAATTAATAACGGAAAATTTATAAATAATCAAAAACAACCCTTATATTGTAAAGAATTTTAGTTTCGAACCTTTTCATTTCAAAGTAAACTGTAACTGCCCGTAATAATTATATCAGTTACTTAAACATTTCAAATATGAGAAAAAAATCAATGTATAATTTTAAAATTAAATACAATTCATTACTTCCCCCCATTATTTGCGTTTAAATGTTACTTTTAGCTTATATATCTTGTTTCTTTATAAATACGCCATATGACAATGTGTCTAATTATTTTAAAGAGGGTAACATATGCCAATATTGTCTAAAATTCGTCGTTTACATGATTTCAAGCCAATGTTGGTGTTCTAATATATATATATATATATATATATATATATATATATATATATAGTGTTTTGTTACAAAGTATTTAATATTTTAATCAAATTAAAATGTTTTAAAACTTGTATAAATGAAATGAGACACCAGTTAAAGGGAATTGAGAATTAAGTTAGGAATGCAAGTAATTTTTGAACGGATTTAATGTGTATGATAATTATACATGTAATTTGAGGGTAAAGAATTATCATGGGGAATACTGGATTCCTAATTACCATTGTTACTATTTTTTAGTTAAATATAATTATATTTGACTAAAAGCATGCCAATTAAATGAATTAAACGTCTAACTGTTTAAAATAAACTCCGATAAATATAACTGAAAATTTCTGAATGTGCGTGAGAGTTTTCTAAGTTTGTTATAAATTCTTAATTTCTTAATATTAATTTTCTGTCATTTCAGTTACTTCTGTCTATTTATTATAATCGAAAACATTATTTCGAAATCTATGTTATGAATATTCTAGGTAAAATTTTGGACGAAAAAAAAAACTGTTTAAATATTTTTTTATATAACTTGATATTGAACTATTTTGTATAGATTAACCTTCAAAATTTCGTGATAAAACAATAGTTCTGATAAAAAAATAACACGAAGAGATTAATAGGCTCCAAATGTAAGAAAAATTCAAAATTTGTATAAATTTATCCAACATCAATTGCATTTGTAAAATTTTGAAAATAAAAATTAAAAATTTTTTTAAATGCTCTGAATTAAATACCGATATAGTAAATAGTAATGCCTTTACAAAGTGCAAAGCATAAACTTTATAAAAAATTCTTTTAAATAAAATATAAAATCAAATCAATAAAAATCAATAAAATAATTAGTACGATTAATAAACAATAAAAATAAAATAAATAAATCGCATAAATAAATCACATAAATAATAATCATTAAATCTAAATTAAAAACAAATGCAGAAACAATTGCTTTTATTTGATTTTGAGAACCAACTTAGTAATTATTATAAATATGAAGTAATATTTTATTGAAAGTAATATTTTATTGCAATAAACTAATTTCACTTCATTCGTAACTACACACATCTCAAAGGAGATTTTTTAAAATCGTTATTATAAATATTATTATATATAAAATAATTATTATAATCATTATATTCGGTATTATATAAAATTTAAGGCAATTGTATAAATTTCATTCATTTATAGCGCAATTCCATCTGATATTTTTGAAGAACGTGTGAGTTTCATATTATATATTATCTTAATCAAGGGGGGGGGGGAATGTTGCATATTCTTACGATTTTTGTGTGAAAATGATCAATTCCAAATCAATTATGAGTTCTCATTGGTCATAATTTATCTTTTGTGATATATATACATTACATCCAAAAAAAAATTTTTCATAATATTATCTTAACATATAAGATTTCTTATTGCATGACATTTTACAAGCAATTTCTACTCGTAATGGTTTGAAACCTTAGCAGATTTCGAATATCTATTTTTAAATTGTTATGAATGATACTTAGTAACAACTGCGACATGTTTCTTTGAGAAATAAAAAGAGAGCATTGCTTCCTGGCTAATTCACTTGTTTTCAAAGAGCCCACTTACTTACATTTCTTCAATGATTTGTAAATTCTTCATATTTAAATATGCCATTTTTATTAGTTTTCTTTTCAGCAGATGACATGATGTGGAATGTAAAATTTATTCAACAGTAAATAGTAAAGGTTGGAAACTGTCAGTAGAATCCAAACAACTGTATTTTGTTGTGAGTGATCCTTTAGCATTATACATTTTATTCATCTAACTGTAATAATAGGACTTTTATTCAAGATTTCTCAAAAAATATTAATGATACAAGCTATAAAGAAGCTCCAAGTGAATTTTACTTATTTTTAGTTGTACAAAAAAAAAGCCTGAGGATTACTGTTAGGACTTTTATACAATGTTTCTCAAAAAAATATTAATGATACAAGCTATAAAGAAACTCCAAGTGAATTTTACTTATTTTTAGCTGTACAAAAAAGCCTGAAGATTACTGTTTTCTATGAATACTATACAGGAAAAGAAATTTATTTTGAAAATATTTTTTAAAAAATCTTTCAAATTTGATAAATATGAGTACTTTCTGAATATCTTAAACCTAATATATCAGGAAAGTTTTTCATATTTTCTAAAACCTCTTTCAATTTTTTGGTAGACTTCAATCTTTCAAAACCTTTGTCCCTTGAAATTTACTCGAGAAAATATCTGCGATAACAACAGAATACAAATCTTAAAATCTGCATTCCAAGTTCTTAAAATTCAACAAAAATGAATGAAACATCCATCCCATTTTAGAAATATCTATTTATACAAATGAAAAGCGCAATTTTTTACCATCATATTTTGAATGGTGGAATTTTAAAGTATATTAAACATTTCTAAAAAAATATTTTGAAGATACTGGAGGGATTCCAAAATAAAGCGCCACAACAGATATAACAAAGTTTGAGAGTCAAACGAAGTTGTAATACTCAAACTTTTTAATTGCAAATGTTTAAATGAGATGAATTAAATACATTTAGGTTATATGAAAGTTAAAACCATTGTTATTTATTTGTTTTGCCCTTATTGGTCTCGTTCATCTATACAAAATGCAATGCTGTGTATGAGACCAAATGGGAATATACATACGTATTACAACATAAAAAGACTTAGCATCATTAAATTAACACATATTGCATACATGTAATTAGTTAAGTTTTGAAAATATTGACAATAATTTAAACTAATACAATTAACTAAAGCATAAATTAATATATATAACGGCATTGTAAAAAATAATACAGACGAAAATATTAATATACATAAAATGAATAAGTGTACATTAAAAGAATTAAAAAATATATATTAATTTATAAGACAACTACCTATTCTAAAGTTAAGAGGCAGTTAAGAACATTCCTTCAGAAAGTTAAAAACCTGTAAAGAAAAAAAGAAATTTCAATGGAGTCTTCGAATCTGACCAGAACACAATTATCTTCAGGTTCTAACTCTATAAAAGATATGAAAAAATTCTTTGATAAAGTCTATATGAAAAGAATAAAGATTTTTTTCTTTACTCTGTTTTTTATTGTTCACGATATCTTCAAAATGTAGCAGAAGAATTTTTTTGTTGAAATTGAGAAGAGTATCTGAAGCATTGCCGAAGCAGAGGGCAAATATCTGTTTTAAAACTGCAAAATATGGGAAAATGAGGGAATTATTTTCATTAATTGAACACATATAAAAAATTTGTTTCAATTATTTTATATAGAAAATTGGGTAAACACGTTCTTTACCTTTTCAAATATTTCAGCTGCAAAAAAATAAAATAATAATAATAATAATAATAATTTACAATTGCATCTAAAATAGAAAAGTCCAAATAGTCCAAACCAGATATGCAGATATGTAACAAAAATATTTTTGATTTAATTAAATTAGTTATATTGTTTTTAAGAGCATAGTTATTTTGAATTTTAAAAGTAAATGATTTATCGTTTATTCAAGTTTACGAATAAACTGAACAAAATCTAAATGGAGTAAGAATTTCGGCTTCACTGAGTTTATTTTATTAGCATAATTTTTTGGTTTCCTTGATTGATGATTCTATAAGGATGAGTGATAACATTGAGGTTCTCTGATTTTATAATAAAAATTTAATTATGAAGGGTGCATTTAGATAATCTTTTCAGAAGCTTGAAACTTTTTTATTATTAACACTAATAAAATAAATATATATATATATAATCAGTAAAGAAAGATAAATTTTAAAAATAATTTACTCTATACCAAAAAAAAATTGTGGATTAAAATATGAATCCATTTGATAACATTAATACTTAAATTTATGAAATAGTATTCAGTTAACCATAGATATACAAATTACAATTAAGTATTTGAAATTATTTAAGATTATATTTGTTCCAAAAGATGAATACTTTTTAAAATTATTTATTATAAAAAATCAGCAAAGTTTTTTTTAAATTTAATTTGCTTTTTTTCTTAAATCATTTTTTCATACCTATACATATTTTTATCTTATAGCTTGTCAAAAATTAGCCTTAACATAACAAATTCGGAGAACAAATAATTATAAATTTCTGAATGATAAGAACTAAAATGATGTCTTCCCACTTAAAAATCTATAATTTCCACTTAAAAATAATTCAATAAAAAGATATTTTAAGCAGGAAAACATTAAATGTAAAAACATGCATTGTATTTTCGTCTCAAAAAAGCTTACAGATTATTTTATTGATCATGAATATTTGATTCAATTTTATTGAAAAGATTTTAAATGATATATTCTAAGAGTATATAACCTTAAGAAATAAACCTTCTGAAGTGAAAACTATACATATATAAGAAGAAAAAGTCATTTAAAAAAATTCCAAGAATTTTATACATGGAACTCGAATACATTCTTATTTACTAGCCATAATTCCAAAGATAATACTTTAAGTGGCTTAGAGCAAAGAAAATTTATTTATAACTTCCGATCGGAAAATAAGTGGATGTATTCCCATATGGTATAAGGGAATACATTCAATATGGTCTTGTTAATTTCTGCAGTACTTTTTCTACATGCTGATTTTCATAAAGATCCCTTAATAAAAACGAGTTAAAATAATTTAACTGCTTAAAAATTTAGTAACTCACGAAAGGATTTGGGACTTAGGATTTTACAAATAAAAAATATCTTTTAATTAAAAAGTGCCATGTTTTTTAAAATAATAATAAAATATGTACGTAATTTCTCTAAAGCTCATTAAATTGTAATCGATAAATTGATTTATTTATATTACATTAGAATGAAATTAAATCAATAAAATCATTACTTGATTACTACCTTATTACAAAAAATCATTGTAACTTTGAAAAAATTCAATTATACAGCAAACATGTTCAGAGCATATCCTTTTTTTCAGTATTTGTTGTTGGTCCTTTTTCAAATTAGTATCAAAATTAGAAAGAAAAGTCCATGTAATAAGGAAGACTTAAACTAACAGAATGACTATATTTGTTGATTAATTTAGCCAATGTAACAATATGCAACAATGAATTTTGAGTTTATATTCGATTAAAATGTGAATGCTAATCACTCAGAATCTAACTCCATTACACATTATTTCAATAATTCCAGTTCAATGGCGAGATAGGAGTTTAATGTAATCTGTGATATTTTCAAAATAATCTTTTTCTCATCGTTTTCTAGGACATTGATTAGGAAACTTTTGGCTCCGAATTATGAATGAATTACTATTTTTCGATCATAGGACCATTTTCTGAATCCCATACACATTTCCTTAGAAATACGTGGCTCACAAGAATCTTCGTTTCTCAAATCAACTATTTCTAAAAATTTGAAACAACCAAATTTCAATAGCTGGAGAATCTTTTCATATTTATTACAAAAAGAATTATTAAACCTAACTAAGCCATTGGGTGAAATTCAACTAAAAAGAATCAAAATCATTTTAAACAAGGCAAAGAAAGTGTCTTAAATGTTTAACATCCCTTTCAAGATTGTTATATGATTGTATATGACTATATGTTAAGATACAGTTTAAGTATTTAGCGATGTGCAATATATATAAAAAAATAATTGTTCATCTTTCATTGCAATAATAGATTTTGTAGATGTTGAGATTTTGGCTCTGTTTTGTTCATTCATTCTGCCTTCTATTTTCAAAAACGGTGCTTCAGCCATAATAAAAACATTAATCCTATCACTATTTTAATATGGTGCTGCAAACCCTACTGCTATATATCTAAAGGAGATGGCCACATAATAATTTAGTGTAAATTAAAATGTCAATGAAGGCATATAAATTTTATATAACCATCCATGATTTAGCTTTACAATTATTAGGATATTAACCAGTTAGCATAAATATTGAGTTTTTATGATTGAGAATGTATTCAAAAGATGATATCATAATCTATCAGTAGGTAAAATAAATCACCGTAATAATTTATTAGATTCATAATCCTTAATTCCTTTTTTTAATTCAATATTTCTCCCTTATAGTTTTTCTTAAATGAAATGCTATTGACTGTTGACGCAATTAATTTTAACTTTTACTATATGAATATATCACCCTATTGGCACATATGTATTGTACGATATTTTATTGTATAAAACAATATTCTCAATGCTTTATAATATTGTTTAATATTGAGTAATAATATATAACATTGTACAATATTTTGCTACACTCTGTGCTACCTGGACAGTTTCGCCAAAAAATCTCTCCAGCTAAAACAATCAAACCTAATCTAAAATAATTGATTAATAAACAGCAATTATCGATGAATCTACGAGCGTAGTAGATACTATAGTAGTATCTACTAAGCTCGAGATTAGGATTTCTGTCAATATGTTAAAGGTGTGACAGTTGCTGGACATTGAAAGACCGGCACAATTAACGTTTAATCTTGATTAACTGGTTAATTTTTTGCTTACTTAATAATTTTCATACATATTTGAAACTTAAATTGCAGTAAAATCAGAAATGTATTACAGTCTATATAATGGTTTATACGACTGATATAGTTATAGTCAATGATGAAATTTATCAAATGGTGATGATGTGAAACAAGTGAATGCATTGAAGATAGAATTTAATGAACACTGAAAAATCTTCTTCTTTATGTTAAATATATTGATAAATTACTGCTTCAATATGAAATTTTGCTACTTTAAAATTTAAAATTATTTCTGGTATGCTATATTTTTCACGAAACTTTCCTTCATGTAATGATGATTTGAGATTATCTAAACGCTATTCTTTATTCAATGAAATGTAGTACTGGCTATATCAATTAATAAAAAAATCCGGATTAATTCTACTCTAAAATTATAGATGAATTTACAAACGAAAGTATTAGCAATATCTTTCAATAAAAAATAAATTTTTTGAATGTGCAGTTGATGTAAAGAGAATCAAAGCTGGATGCAAGCATGTATTTAAGAAAAACTACTTTAGGGCTAAATAGTAGAATAGCATTTGAAGCTGTTCACAATGGCAGATAATAATCTTGCGAGAAACACATATTCTTTACTTCAGCCATCCGTTAAGATTAAAACCTATCTATCGAAATATGTATCATATGCCTTGAGGTAAACAATGAGATAAACCCGAAGGAATACATAACAGAATCCCTTAGTTGCACAACAGAAGATACCCGTAACACATGTTTCATAAGATTGCAATCTCTTCTCTGCCTTTGATCGATATTAATTCTGAAACAAAGCAGAATTATCTTTACTTTATTGACTTTCATGCAATTCATCTATGTCACAGAGAAGAAGCATTTGTCATTCGTCTATTAAAATGCTTAGATGAACAAATAAAAAAAATTCTTAAATTAAATAGAATAATTGAAGGAAGGAAATATTTTGGAAATCCGTACGCTTATTTTTCTTTTTATGAAAAGAAAACTGTTTGGAATGTATCTACTTATTCAAAAGGATTTTTATGACTGTTTGTCGGTCTATATAGGGAAAAATCAACAGGAAATATGAAAAAATGAGTTATTTAGAAAGTTTAACTGTAGTTAAATTAGAATTTCGGGCTTTTACTTCGACAACTGCTATAAATACATCCTTTCAAAATAATTTATGCATCATTGTTATTAAAATGGAAATGAAGATATGTAATAAATTTGATTATATTAGAAAATATATCCAGGAAGGATATTTACTGTAAATTATAAGTAAGTTTATCATGTCAGAATATCTTCATTAAACTAACATTCTTCTGGATAAAAAAAGGGTTCAAGATAATTATAATGACATTATTACATTAATGATTAGTTACATTTAGGTATGCAATGAGCGTAACCGGTATAATGCTATTAAAATAGCTTAAATAACTATTAATTTGTGGCTTTAGAGCTTAAATATCTATTAATTTGTGGCTTTATAGCTTAAATATCTATTAATTTGTGGCTTTATAGCTTAAATATCTAATAATTTGGGGCTTTAGAGCTTAAATATCTAATAATTTGTGGCTTTATAGTTTAAATATCTATTAATTTTAGTTCAAATTTATTTAATAAAGAATTAAATTATTAAAATCAAAATAAATATGAATATATGCAAAAGAAATTCAGTTGAATTTGAGCAAAAGCCACATTTTCGGCAAAAGATTGATTCTTGAAGGCGACATCTAAAAAACAAAATTTACTATCATGAAATAATGCAACATATACGAATAATTCAGTTTACTTGCGATTTTATTTCTGTGCCTTTTCTCTATTAGAGAACGGTATGCGCAAAATGAAAGAAAAAGTTGAAGGATATTAGATTTAAACAGTTGAAATCCCTTTTAAAATCTTATATTTAAAATTAATTTGTTGAGATAATAAAGTTATGGATAAGTTATAAAATTACAATAAAAACTTACCGCTCTAAACTGTTAAAGGATATTGTAAGTCTTATATAAAACAACGGTACAATTTTTTCCATAAAATGGAAGACAGTTAAAAATACGAAGACGGAGCTGTAGTGGCAGCGAATTTGATTCAGCTTTCACTTAATGTAAAAGAAAACGAAAAAGAATAATTAAAATTCAATAGGCGCGTTGTTTCGATGATTGCGATGTCTCAACTAAGTGAATTAACCGAATCAGAAGCTTGGAGAGTTGTTTGTCGGTTAGAAGGGAACCAAAGCCAAGTCAGAGTAGTTTAAGTCATTGAAGTTTCACAAAGTGGGATTTCCAAGATCTGGAACCCTTTTTATGGAAACTGGGAATGTTGGCCGAAGATCAGGGGTAGGGCATAGACATGCAACAATGCCCAATGTAAATCTTTATTTAATCACTATGGCTTGGAGATTGGGAAATATGAATGCCACTCTTCTTTAATAACACCTTCGTTCGGTTACTGACACTACAGTTTCGATTCAAACTATCCATAATCATCTTCGCTCTATAAATATGTATACTTGCCGAACAATGGTATGTGTCACGTTAACAGAAAGACAACGTTTTCACTCACAGGGAGGGGGTAAAAGAGCACGTGAAGAAAAGAAATGTATGGTGCTCTATTCTTTTATCTATCTAGTTCTGTTTTTCAGTTCATTCTGATGATACGCGTATTTTCACCTGGAGGGAACGTGGTACAAGAAAGAATCGTTCGTCCGTGCACGAAAGATTTGGTGGTGGGAGAGTAATGGTCTATGCTGGTATTCCATTAATGGTCTCACCGGTCTGCATATAATTCGAAGTAGAGCTCTGCCCTTTCGCCGAAATAGGTATGAGATCCTGAGACTTATTACAATCATTTACACTTCAGTAATTGGAGATGCCTTCATGCTATTGGACGGCAATTGCCACATGTGCTAACTTGGTGAATGATTTCCTTTTGGAGGAAGGAATCATATCAATGCATTGACAACATGTTCTTTGCATATTAATCCAATCGAACACGTTCTGAACTTTCTAGGCAGATGTAGTTCTGGACGCATACCATACCCCACAAACTCTCCGTGAACTGGAAGGAGCTCTTTTGGAGGAGTGAGACAGAAATTCAATTCCAATAAGTGACATTATTTCATAACCTGGTGTATATTATATCAGTTCTGTTAATCTCTACCTAATTTTAAAATATATTCACTAGAATGGAGATTTTCCCATTTATCTTTTCGAAAGTTGTTTACTGAGGTATTTATTATAACTTAAGCAAACTTTCTTATAATCATTTTGTTGGGAATGATTACTGAAAATTTTGAATAACACATCAATTTTAAAGATTTAACACTTTGCACTCGTATGTCACTGCGTATACGACATCAAATCGTATGTGTCATATTTAATTCCAGTGTATAGGTTTTACCAATAGGAAGGACCTATGCCTGCATAATATATTCTAAGTTTGTCACTTAGTCAAAAAAATATGCAATAATTTTATGTTTTTTTTTTATTTTGATTTATAATTTTGATATTGTGACGAGGGTTCCTTAAAAATGTTGAACGCTAGTATTACAGAAGTGATTGATCTATCCTGATAGAATAAAAAAGTTACTGCGAATTTTCATATTTGATACTATACCATTAAAACTATCTTTTAATCATCGTCTTAATATTTTACTCATAGGCTAACACATGCTGTGGGCCATATTGTTAAACTAAATATATCCAATAGAAGATAGACACCCTTCAAACCTTTAGTTTCTAACTATCCTTACCTCTACTTATTCCAATAGTTCCTATTGATTTTAAAATGGGTAGTTTCCTCTAGTAGCACATAGAAATGCATGAAACACGTTAAGCTGCTTTCCATAGGTGAACTTGCCTATTACAAGTTATCTAAAATCTATCCCTCATGAATAATATGCCGCCATTTTGGAAGAAAGTATCCTTTAAAGAATAATTTTTAGTTACGACATAACAAAAATCTTTGAAAAGAAGATTAAATTAAGGAAAAACGATACATTAATCAAAATTCATCAAACTTTAACATGAATTATGCTATGCATATAATAAAAGTAGTTCCAAGAGACTTTAACACAATAATGGTTATTACGATATCTTGAACTCATGAATAAGAAAATCAAAAGTGCTTAATGTTTTCAAAATTTAAAAGAAATGTATTTATCACCAGTTCATAGACAATTTTTTAATGACGT
>JAOUZG010000635.1:1831346-1876366 GCA_026289955.1 Argiope argentata | reverse complement strand
TGATTATTTATTTAACTTTAATTATGATTATTTATTTAACTTTAATTATGATTATTTATTTAACTTTAATTATTATTATAATATTAAAACAAAGTTGTATATAGAAAAATAAACATAAAAATAGATATAAGTCCTCCTGCCTGACCCAAGTAATCTCGAAGTAATCTGCATGCGAAAGATTAAACTTACGGTCTAGTGCTAATTACCCAAAAGTCAGACGTTTTACAAAGATTAGCATTAGCGTATTTATAATTATCTCTTTATTTATAACACTTGGAAATAATACATAGACTATTATATTACATTCATTCAACTAATGTAAAAAGAAAGAGAATATGTTAAAAGGGGGGATTATTCATTTTTTACCATTAATACTACTGCAGAATTAATTAGTGGCAAAATTTATTATTCAAATTTTATAATTTTCAACGAGGTCATTGTCTTAAAAAAATTTCAATAACCATTGTACTTTCTTTAAATTTTTATCTGACCGCTTTTCAGCAAAAAAAAAAAGGCTCTAAACATTTTGATAAAAATTAATCCATAGCTTCTTGGGTAAATACTTTAGTCAATAAAGATTGTATCCTTTCGTAAAACAATGTAAATTTATAAAGATGTTAAAAAATACTAAACATTCTCAAATAATTCATTTATTTCAGATTGTTAACACAGAATAAAAAGTTTCTTTTCACGAAGGAAATGTTGCTGTGAAAGTAAGAATTAACGGAAATCATTTTTAAAGATATTCTTCAAGCCTAAAAACTTATTTTGATCAATTAAAAAATAGTTAAGATAAAGATCTTTATTTATGATTATCTAAGCAGAAAGTATTTGAATTTTAAAACAACTGATATTCTCTCGTTGTTGAAAATATTTCAAAAAACCGCATTCTTTTATCTTTCCATGTTTAATATTGAATCACTAAAGGATAAATGTCATTCGCTTGAAATAAATACATTTTATCTTTTCTTCAATAATCAACTTCAGATTATTTGTGCACTTTTTTGGTGCAGAAAAATAAATTTATTGAAAAATAATACAAAACAATAAGATATATCCTTTAAAAACAACCTTTTTTCAGTAATATTTTCATTGAAACATGAAACAAAATTCAGTTATTATAAATAGATTTCTTTGACTTGATGATGTAACTTCCATTTTAGGGCCGTAATAGCCTAGTTGATAGAGTTTTGGCCATAACATTCCTCGAATAGTGAGTTCAAAACCCGTCGGTCGAAGACTCTCCGTGCGTAAGGTGGTTGGTGCACGTGTAAATCTTTCGTGGTAACAAAATCTTAGCAGTTAAAATAATACCAATGGCGGTACTGATTGAAAGGTGATCGTTCTCAGATTCAGGATTAAATTACGATCAGTGTATTAGTGAATGAAATTTATGGATCAAGTTTGCCAAGGTTTGAGACTCATAAATAGTTAATAAGCTAAAAAATCCGGCTTAAAAATCGCTGACCTTGTCAGTGGACTCGTGTTTGACAAATGCCATAAGAAACGGTCATTTTAGAAGGCCGGCCTTTGGTTTTAAAGTTGAGATATGGAATATGGGTAATAATTCTACTTTCAAATTGTAAGCAATAAGGCCAGTTATATACCATGTCCAAAAGAAACAAACGTTCTATGTTTAGTGGGGAAATTAATGGGGATATCTTTTCCTTAAAGAAACCTCTTATAGCAAAAAAATCATAAATTAATTTATACATTATCAAAAGAAAAAGATTAATCAAACCTTTTTTTAAAGTAAATTTTCTCTATTTCATATTCTGACAACTATTTTTGTTTAACCTAAAAAAATCTTTATTTTATTTATTCTGAAATGGTTTTGTAAATATATCACTTAATGTTTAAATTTTTTTTATAAAAATAATTATATTTTACGATTTTTTTTTTACTTTTTAAATTTTTTGTTTTGTTTTAAAAGCAATTAATAAAATATTTTTAGAAATTTTTTGAATCATTTAAAGTTTTAAAAACATTTTTAAGATGGTAATTTATAAACATTATAAAATATGAATAATAGCGTAAATCTAATTCTGCAAGATCCTTCTTTTTTAAAAAAAATTGAAAAATTGAAGACATAGTATACATATTTTAAGTACATTAACATTAAATTGATAATCCGATATTATATTTTTAGTACATAAATAACTCTTACTACTTTGACTTGATTTAAAACATAGTTTTATCCAAAATTTAAGCATATTTATCTATTTAGTTACACCAGAACTAAACATTATCACTTAAAATCACATAAACAAATGAATATACAATCATTATTAATGATTAATTATTAGAATTAGCTGTATATAATTTATGGAAAGCTTGATTCAATTTAGGCTTTGTACCTGGAATGCAGATTGTTTGGGCCATTTAATTGTGCTTTAACAGGAGCTTATATGGAATTTAGATGCCTTTGAGTGGGATGATGAATGATTAATTGCGATGTGTTGAGCATTCTCGCAATCCAAAATGAATACGTTTGCTTTAATACACAATCAGACTTACGCGTGGAAAATATTATTGATGTAATATTTAGTGCCTACAAATTAATTTTATGCTATATATTTATTCAAAACTTCATGTAATAAATTTTTAACATTTCACAACAGCAACAAAAAATATTATGTTTATTTGAAAAAGAGCAAAAATGATTACATTATGATGTAAAGGATTCATTCCTTATAAAGGTATACCTTAAAATCAATAACACTATATTTAAAAGATATGATGGTTGAAACACCAAATCACTTAAGAAATGTCGATAAAAAAATCAGAATACTTCAAAAATGGCACGGATGAAATGAAATAATTTTAATAATTATTTATGTTTATTTCAATATTAATAAACTCTTAATTGTACTTCCCTAGAAAATTTAGTTAAATGCGTTTCTTGAATATTTTGTATTAGGGATTAATATTCGCAGTTTCTCTTCTCTTTCAAATGCGTAAAATTAGGGTAGCTAATTTTAAAAGGCATTTATCTAAAAAAATTGAAAATATTTTTTATCTTAATGAGACAAACTGTCTATTACAAATTCGGGAATTTTTTTTTACCTGTAAAGGTATATTACACCTTACAGATAGAACTGTCGGTGATTAGTGGATAGCACCAGGCCCGAACTCCCAGTCTAAAGGTTAGTAGCCGAGTAATATACCGGTCAAGCCAAAAGTCGACTTCGACTCGAGCGATGTTATCTGGCTTATACAGCATTCACCACATACTCTCCCACCAGGGAGTCGGTGGATTAGACGAGCGATACTTATGTGAGTTTTTGTTGGTGATGTTAACAACTGTCGTATTTAACACGCGTCTAGGTCTTTTAGTTGTCGATAGAGGGCGCCACATCAGTTCAATGAAACTAAGTGCGAAGGTTGCGTTTATCTAAGGTCGGTCGGCGGGTTGCCATGGTGGGTGTTTATCGGATACCGCTAGGCCCGAACTCCCAATCTAAACGTTAGTAGCCGAGTAACATACCGATTAAGCCAAAAGTCGATTTCGACTCGAGCGATGTTATCTGGCCTATTTAGCATTCACAACAGAACCAAAACCACACCCGAACCGGGAAGCGTAGAACACAATGAAGACGCTCTACCCTTATTCCAGGTCACCGGCATTCAAATTTTACATACTTTTGGTAGTTAATAAACAAACTATGTCCATATCGGTAGCAGTTGGCTTATTTTCTAAATAAAAAAGTTTTGAACAGTGAAAAATATCGAGATATGTATTGTATTTTTCAAGTCGAAACTTTTTAAAATCAATATTGCACATTAATACACAGTATTCATAATTGTATAACGATCCGAAAATCCATGCGTTGACAAGTAAAACAATAATAATTGTAATTAAAAATGAATTTATAAATAATATATTAATATAAATAAATTATTAAACTATTAATTTAATTCAAAATAATTATTGGCAAAATATATTTTAATCAAAATACGTGCTATCGCGTTTAAAAAGCAAATATTTTAATAATCTATTCAGATCCCATTGGCAATATCAGAAAATGGATCTTATTTTATTAATATTTCAGAAGGTGCATTTAGGCATTTAGCTGAAAGGAAAAACTCGATATAAAATACTTATAAATGTTTATAATGCAAAAAAAAGTCTTAAAATGCCAATTATTCTATCAAGATTTTTTCCTTAGAAATAACAAAGCTCACAAAAAATGTCATTTATGGGTAAAGAACGAATATTTAAATTAGTTTATCCTATCAGAGCAAAATCGCCGTTTTTATACACTGACTTGTAGTAATTTGTCAAAATCTTGGTCAGAAACTGGTAAATAGAAATTATTGAACAAAATATGTTATAAAACATGTTTAAAAGGAAAGGAAAATACATATATAGCGTAGTTTCATAAGAGGAATATAAATGAACTGCATAAAAATTATAATTCTATACATAAATTTCTGAAATTAAACTCAATGAAGCAAATGTTAAATAAAATCTTATATTTATTCTTATTCCAAAGAAAGAATAAGTAAATGTAAAAAATATGAATTATTTTTATGGTATGCTTTATAATAATATAATCAAACAGTGATGGTGCCTCTTAAAATAAAAGAAAAAAAAGCTAAAGAAAATAATTATACTTTTTTTTTTCAAAAATACACGGAAAATTTACCTTTTATTAATAAATAAAATAAATTTTTAAATATAAGAAAGGTAAATATAAAAATAATATAAACTTTTGATTAAACTTCATGTTTAAATAATTAACCATATATGAAATAAATATTTCTTTTAGATTTCTTTCAAAAACGAAAAAAAAAATTAACTGTATGTTATGTATATAACGTACTCATTCATTTTTTCATGCGAAGAAAAATTCTTTTATAAAAATTGTTCGGAAATTTAATTAACCGTAAATTTTGTTTTAATGAAATGAAACTCATAAAGTTTTTATGAACTTAGGATTAGTGTCTTCTTTATGTCAAATTCAAAAGTCAAGGAATATTTAAAAGATGATAGCTGTAGTGAACTAAGTTTGAAAATGAATTTCGTATTGGTTGAAATTAAATCAAACCGATATGCAAATTGAAATCTTAATTTAACTGATTAATACTTATAATTGCTTTTTCTATCTCATACATTACTTTTTTATTTTTTTACCTTTGTATTGAAGTATAATTTAATATAGATTATATTACAACCATATCGGATAATTCCAAATTAAAAGCAAAACAAGACTACATTTTTTAATAAGCTTTCAAAAAGTATTTAAAATAGTAATTTTAACTATTCAATATTAAAGTAGTTAAATTAATATTGAGTAGTTAAAAAAGTAGTGAAATAATAGTTCCCAAAATTCATATAACGCTGAAAAATGTCTAATGGCCATATAAGTAATATTTATTGACAGTAAAAACGAATGCCTGTGTGTAAGTATTTTGGTGAAATTCATGCCAACCGTTTGGATTACTGCAATCAAATTTGGTATATATATATATATATATATATATATATATAAATATATATATATATAGATAGATAGATAGATAGATAGATAGATAGATAGATAGATAGATAGATAGATAGATAGATAGATAGATAGCGTAAAAATGTTATATATTGCACGTTTTTCTACATCTTTTAATTAATAAGCATTCTGAACTAGCCGCCTTTGGCGACCAGTCGGTTCGCCAGTATTAATGCTCGCTAAAACTCTCATATAATATTTTATGTAGCTGTGTCACATAACAGGTTTTTCATCAAAATATTTTTAAACCAAAACAATTTTGATAGTCATATAATTCATTTGTAGTATTATTTTCTTCAGATGTTCTGTTCATTGTACTACTCATTTTTCTCTTTCTATCCGAGCAATGATTGTCCCGGAATTGATATTTTACTTACATGGTGGAGGGAAAGGTCTGAAATTCTACTTTTTTATAGAATAATCAGGTTCAAATTTTCATAAATGTAAACACACTAAACAAATAAAGACACGCTTGGAAAATGCCGCACACAGAGGAATTAATGGTGACACCCCCTTCTTTTCTTTTATTTTCTATATTTTTTCTTCCGACAAACCCTTTTTTCCTTTTGTTATTCTTTTTTTTTCTTCCCTGCCCTGACTTTATTTTGAGCAGGCATAGATTAAATATCCACACAGACTAATAATAAAAGCAAATATTGTCTTTCTTTTTTAAGCATCCTGTTATCTATAAATGAAAACCAACTGACTTCGCGTATTTCTTTCTAAACAAGTCATAATTTATTACTTCCTGCTATCTTACTTAGTTGGTGTGGGGGAAGGAAATGAAGATTTTGGGCGGGAAAGTAAGAAAAGTGTCGTTTAAACCATTTTCCTCGCAGTTTTTTTTTTTCATTTTTTATCTCCATAAGAACCATCCTCGTGTCTTAACGAAATTATTAAAAAAAATTAGATGAATCGGTCGAGCCGTTCTCTAGTTTTGCGCTTAGCAACGCATTTCGATATCCATTTTTATTAATATAGATATCTCTGCTGTATCTTCCGAAATAATTTTGAACAAAAAATAAGTTGAAAACTATTTTAAATGTTAAACTTTGTCCTTTTATCAGTTGCATTTTAACATTCGTGAAAGTATTTTTTTGGATTTTGGTAATTTTTAAAATATTTTTGGCTAATTTTCAAAAATAAATACATTTTTATCCTGAAATTCAAATCATTTTATATTTTTATCAAATATTTAATTTTTTTGTCTTTCTTCCATTGTTGAAAACTATAGAAGAAAGACACGGGGTAATAAATGTACAGAACAAAATAAATCTGTGAACACAGATCCTGAAAGTCAGAAAAGATATGAACTAGACATTTACGTTTATAATAATGTTATAATGTATGGGATTGTACTCCATTAGATATATTTGTGTACGCAATACTTAGAACAATAATAAAATCCAACTTCAGTTTCTGATAATTTGACGGAAATATGTGCCTGAAATTATATCTCAACGGTTTAACTAAAATTAATCTAATCAATATCCACAGCGAGTTGATAGGTTCGCCAAAAGGATTAATACACTATTTAAGTATTCAGCAATGAAAAAATTCTTCAATAATGAAGTAAATCAATGAAATAGATGGTTTAAAAAATCCCATTTCGAGTATCGAGGTTTCTTGAAATAAAGTCTTAAATTGTGCAACGGAGTTTTTCAAAAATTAGATTGAGTGAAAAAGTTAAATTTGATAAAGGATAAAAATATAATTTATTATTTCGAAGACAGTATCATAACTATAGTACACTGCTCAAAACGATTAGGGGAGCACATGGTTTTGACAGAATTACGCAAAGATGTCTACCAATAAGTAACATAAAATGAACTATCCATAAATTACAGCCTATCAGAAAACGGAAGAAGAAAACTTTATATGCAAATCAAAGTTCATGACGTCAAAAACCAGAAAAAGGAGATAAGGTCAGAAATCGGGATGTTGCAGAAACGTCTTTTTATTGCCGTAACTGTGAAATTTGATTGATCAGTCTTTCTGTTTTTTTGAGACAAGCTTATGAGAATGTCTGAACAATGTGATTTACCGGAATCCGTGGCATGGCGTGTCATAGGCCGACTGGAATCAGGCCAAACTCAACGGAGTGTCACGGACGCTGTTGGGGTACCCAGAATTGTTGTTGCAAGGCTGTTTAATCGATTCCAAGAAACAGGAGATGTTAGACGTCGACCAGGGCAAGGTCGGCCACGTGCCACTACAGCAACTGATGACTGGTATATAGGTTAACAGCCTGTTGAAACAGAACAGAGAATACTACTCAGCAGCAAAGACAGTTGTTCTTGGCAACAGAACGAAGGGTGTCCAGCCAAACAGTACGTAATAGGCTTTATGGGGGAGGGCTCTAGGCACGAAGGCCAATGGTCTGCATTCCGTTGACCCTACGCCACCGTGTGGCCTGAAAAAGATGGACTGCTGAACATCGAGATTGGCAGCAACATGATTGGAGCCAAGTGTTGTTTACAGACGAGTCCCGATTCAGTCTGGAGTGTGACACTCGACATGTTCTGGTATGGCGGGAGAGGGGGACTCGAAATAACCCAACATTCGTTCGTGAAAGGTCGCAATACAGACGAGCTGTTTGGATGGTATGGGGTGGAATCAGCATAGGTGGACGTACGGACCAGCATATCATTCGGAATGGCACTTTGACGGGCCGCAGGTATGCAGACGAGGTACTGCGATTTCATGTCATCCCTTACCCTGGAGCCATTGGCGATTCCTTTATTTTCAGGATAATAATGCCCGACCGCATAGAGCTCGTCTGGTGGAGAACATGCTTGAAGCTGAAACAATTAAGCATATGGAATGGCCAGCGTGCTATCCTGACCTGAATGCAATCGAGCCTGTTTGGGACTTGCTCGGACGACGCATTGCTGCGCGTCCAAGAATTAAAGCTGAATCCCACTTCGTTTTTTTCTCTGTATTGCGCATGGATGCGCTTGTACTACCCATTGTTTGACAATACGTTGCTGTCTCGCACGGTTTTCGTGATTTTTATGCTTGCTCCCCTAATTGTTTTGAGCAGTGTACTTCCGAAAGATATAATCATCATTGATAGTCTTTTAAAAGTTTTATGCATAATATCTTTTCACACAACTTTACATGTTAAATGATGCAGTTTGAAATCGTGGATGCATAAGATTTCCCTCAATGCAAATGAAATAAAAAAAAGCATTTGCAATAAAAAATAAAAAATAAAAGAGTGATACTGCGCATTGTTTCTATTAATTAAGAAAAATGCTTGGTGGTACTTAAACCAGTTAGTTAGGTATTGTTAGTCATTCTAACAGGTGACTTAAATAAATGTTCCCTAATCCTTCAGGAACGTAACAAATGATATTTAATATTTAAATAAAAATTATATTAAATAATTAAATTTATTTCCTGGTTTTGTAAATATGATCGAAAAGTTAATGAATCTTTATATAATTGATCTTCAATATTCAATTATTACATATTTTGTTTTTAAAATTTAATTCATTACGATGCAATAATAAGTTGATTGTTATATATAAAGTGTTACAAACTGTTTTTGTCTATTTCTGTTTGAATTTTGTTCAAAAATTATGTCAACAATATACATTTTTAATAAAACAACATTGATATATCAGACACGTCTAATGATACCAACAATTGAGAGATAATATAAAATATACAAAAAATTTAAAAGCAAAATTTTTTAAGTCAATATAAAAAATTAATGGCAAGTCTATGAAAACCAATAAAATCGTTGAATTGCGTCAAAATTGTAGTAGAATTTAAATTCATATGTTTCATATTAAGCTTAATATAACCTATTTTAAGTTAATTCGAATCTATTATTGAGTTGGTTAGTTAGAATCTATAGATTTAATTTTCATTTAAAGTATAATAAACTTAATTTATTCAATGTCAAAAATTGATAAAATATGTGATGGGGTTAGGTTAGGTTGTTTTGGTTTTTTGGCACAAAAGCCAGATATGGCCATGCTGCGCCAATCAAATGTTAACACGCATTTACAAAATATTAAAAAAGTGCCTCCAATTAAAGACTAGGCAAAGGTTAAAATTTTTATCACATGTCAACGCATCAAAAAATGGCAATTAAAAAACAACCACGATAAAAGTAAAAGCTAATTAAAAACCAACATTCAAAAAGGTTTAAAAAATCTAATTACAATGCAACAAACCAATGGTCTGTAAAAATTTAAAAATATTTGAGTGAAGTTCTTCACTCACTAGTTCACTCAAGTTTATAAATATTGAATTAAAAAACGGAAACTGTGATTATTAAAAACAGGACAATCGATTAAAACATGACGCACACTTAACGCTGTATGGCATGTCGTACATATTGGACCTGGTTCCCCAAATAAAAGATGTCTATGGCTGAAACGGGTATGACCAATGCGGAGCCGAGTTAATTTTACATCAAGCCAACGCACTGGGATAGTAGGCCATACACGAATTATTGGTTGGAGAGAGTAAAGCTTATTGGAAATCTGCTGTTCCCAAGATCATTGCCATAACGTTTAAACGTGCCGAGCAAAACATGTCTTTTCATCTCCATGCGGAAGTGCTCGCCCATGGAAAGGGCCGGACGATTTTGCTGCAGCATCTGCCATTTCATTTCAGGTATTCCGACATGACTCGGAACCCAATAGAATAAAATTTTAAACCCTTTGTTTTCAAGGGACTGAAGAAGAACCATTATTTCTAAAGCAATCGGATGCATTAGATTACCAAAATTGGAAAGAGATTCTATAGCACTCCTGCTGTCAGTGTAAATACAAAAGGCGCGTGTACAAGAAGTCGAAATTCCTTCAAGGGCGTATAGTATTGCAACCAATTCAGCAGACATAACAGAAAATGACGTGGGCAAACTGTAGTTATACATCTGGGTTGAGATAATAACTCCACTGCCGACATCACTTATAGAATTTGACCCATCAGTGAAGACTTCTGTGTACGTATGATACTGACAGCGATTTTGAAAAAGCTTCTGAAAGATGATAGGTGCTGTTGTGGATTTGTCATATCCCGAAAAAGGGTTCAAGAATGAGAAATTTAGAATATCCCACGCTTGGAAATAAAAGTAATTTATGGGTTGAATGGTAGCCTCATGAAGTCCTGTATCATTTAGTAGAATTTTAACTCTCTCACTAAAGGGGAAGATGTGAGAGGGCCGTGCATCATATAGTCTCCGAAGACTACAGGGAAGAGACAAAAGACTAACAGGGTGTTTCGGAATCGATTGTATACGGAAATAATATTGTGCTGTTAATTTACGACTAAAGATATAAAGACATTTGTAATGGGGTAATATTGTTTAGTAAATAATTTATAAATTCTTGAATAATTTTGACATGGTCATTTTAAAGTAATATATTATACAAAACTCGATCAATTTAATTCCATAGAATAATATCGCATATAATTTAACTGCTTATGTCACAGTAATAATATTTAAAGTAAATCCTTTCTGAATTATTTACATAATGACTACCTTGAAGTAAAACATAATAATTATGTAAATAACTGATCACTTTAATCTATTAGTGTTCTGTCATCTCTCATTTGCATTACTATTTTTTTAATGCATTTTCAGGCATTGCTGTTGTATTATTTGTAATACAACAGCAATACGGCTTTCCAAATTTTTTAACATTATGGCATTTTAGTGTCCAGACAGATATAATACGCATAAATATGAAAAAAAATGTCTAAATAAATATTTGATTGTATTCTGAAACTGTGTAAGTACAGAATAGACATAATTAAACTGACAGTGCTCACAGTGTTCTGTAGCGCGATCTTTTTGCGAGAATGACACCACATTTTGTCGGAAGATTAAACAAGACGGGGAACAAAGGATTCAACGACAAAAAATAGTTTCGAAAGTCGCCGCTAGGTTTATATGTGGCGCTGTGTAATAGAAAATAGAGTGTTACAGAAATAAAATTACTTTTTATTTTTCACATTCAAATCATGTTCAATGTGGATGCCGTGTTTGTGGATCGCATATTGCATTCTGTGCACAGTATTCTCAACAGCAGAAAGTGACATGTCTACAAGAATCTCCCGTAAAGTCTGTGACATGTTATCTTTCAACATAACCAGGTCCTGGACAACTCCTTGATAGAGCTTGGACTTAAGGTAGCCAATAGCCAGAAATCACATGGGGCAAGATAAGGGGACCGAGGTGGCCATGCAGTTGTAAATCAGTGGCTAATTACTCTTTGAGTTGTGAATTTCTGTCGTAGCAGCTGCTGTACCTATAAAGCAACGTGTGGAGGGGCTTGCATGAAAAGGATTTCCCCCAAGCATTGTCTTCACTGAAATTCCGGAATGACAAAGCTGTTCAACATGTGGCGTTATTTCTCTCCGGTAACAGAACAGGTTACCGGTTGTGTGTGGGTAAGGTTCTCATGGAAAAATAGACCTATGATAAATTCCTCTGTGAACCCACACCAAACAGTTACGTTTGGTGAATGTAAGGGAATTGCTGTAACTGCATGTGGGGATTTGTCATCCCAATTTTGGTAGTTCTGGATATTCACAGTTCCATTCAGGTTAAAGTGGGCATCGTCTCCCCATAAGATTTTCAATGGGCTAAGCATCATCCACCTCCATTCTAGCAAGAAAAGTGAGAACAAAAGACAATCGCTTATTGTTGTTGGTGGGACGTAACTCTTGCACGTGGCTGATCTTGTACGGGTAGGAATGGATAATCTTTCATAAGATTTACCATACCGTACTGTAAGACATGTCCATATTCCGAGCTACTCCACGAGCGCTAGAAGTGACAGCAATATTATCTTGTCCTCTGTCGACAATCGCCGTGGCAACTGCTTCGATTGTATCCTGTGGTACAAATTTTCGTCCTCTGCCTGATTGAACTTTCAAAGAACCTATTTTATCAAACTTCGCGATCATTACGTTTAGCCAATTAAATGATAAAGGACAGTTGCCTTTAGGCATTTTTTGTGCTTTCTAAAAGCACGAAGAGCGGCTGACGTGTTACACTGGTTAAGGAAAAGAATTTGACCAGTAACGCACGCTCGACTAAAGAAGGAGAAATTGTGCATAAACTTTCAATCCGATTGTTTCGGAAAGTAACGCATTGCCTTTTAAAGTCCAAGCAGCTGGCACTGTGCCAATGGATGTAATGTTAAATTTGAATAACGAACTTCTTTCGTTCAGCGTTCTCGGTTACTCAGTAATTGAAATTGCAGATAAAGAGACTTTATCGATGTTCAAGTAAATTTTTCACTTTTTAAAAAGTGTTGCCATTCTGCACTTGAATTAAATCAGCAAATCCACAAAATAAAAGGTAATTTTATTTCCGTATTGATTTTTATTTGTTAACATTCTATTTTCTATTACACAGAGCCACATATTTCCTTTAGAGGGGGCTTTTGAAACCATTCTTTTTGTCGCGGGATCCTTCGTCCCACGTCTTGTTTAATCTTCCTACAAAATGTAGCGTCATTCCTGCAAAAAGTTAGCGCTACAGAACACTGAGAGCACTGTCAGTTGAATTATAGCCACCCTGTACATTCATTTAAAATATTATTTAGAGATATTTTGATAAATAAAATGAAAATGAAAATAATTTTTAGACCTAAGTACATTTATTTACTTACAATATGTGTGTGCCAAACACGTCATAATAGTTCCTAATTTTTATGCATTATCTTTTAATACTTAATTTTTAATTAATGAGACTATTTCAATTTAATTCTATTACATTTCAAATGACTTATTGCAATTTTCTGCTCGATCAATTTGTTGCAGATACTCGTCAAATTTATTCTTTCCATAACATGAAAGGAAAATAGTTTCATTTTTGAGGTAGTATCTTTTGATTATGCATAATAAATTTCTCTCATATATAAATCGATATGCATAGTAAATTTCTCTCATAATAAATTTCTCTCATATATAAATCGATATAAAATAGTGCTTGACTTTAAGTTAAAGTACATTGAACTCATATCTATGAGCTTTATTGGAAATTTTATTTGGAAGATTGTTATATTGTTTTTATAACACTTTCTATAAAAGACTTAAAAATTTTTAGTCTGCATTATTATTATTCAATTCCCTTTTATTACTTAAGAATATTAGAATGTAATTTGAATTTATCATTTATAATAAATCGATTTCTAACTCAAATGATCCTTAAAAAAACAAAGTGATATTTGATTATTTAAAAAAGAAATAAGGATATCTTCTAATAAACTTTTAAATTCCCTCTTTTATTTTTACATTTTTCCAAATTAGTTATTAATGCAGAAATATAAAACTGATTCTCAAAATAAAGATTTGAAAAATTAAAAATATTTTAAGTTTAATTTCAAAATCTTGCAGAATGAATTAATTTACCGCTCTGATATGTGAATATAAAGCTTCACCAGATAAAAACTGAATAAAAAATGTTTTGGAGTGTCCTAATTTCTAAGCCTACTATTAAATCGAATTGTATATTGTCTAAATCAGTCACCAATACTCAAACAGAAATAAATAAAATTGACTAAGTTCAAGCAGTTAGATTATCTTAAGGGATAATGCATGAATTTGTATAAAAGTACTTCCTTTCACAGAATATATTTGACAAAGCAAATGTTGAGTAAATCATCAAAAATTACATTGAAAGAATGTACTCCTTTTTTAAACCTTCTATCTGTAAAAAGAGATGATTGTTAATTTAAAATGTAGTAATTAAAAAATAATTACACATTTGTACATTTTAGCTAATTATAACGACATTAAATATTTTTTAAAAAATTATATAATTTTGACTACTTATATTGCACATTTCAATTTATTAAAAACATTAAATTAAGCATATTTGTAGTAACTATGAGCTATTTTCTTTACTGATCTCCAATTATACTTGGGAAAAGATTAACTATAATTCGAAATTTAATGTTATTTATTATGAATTGAGCAATGACAATTAAAATTGCATAAAATCTTAGATAGTCATATATCAACTAAAGAAAGTAAAATTCTCATTTTAAGGACACATTTAAGCAATTCAGACATTATTTTAAAATACTATAATAGCAAAAATTGGTAAATCGAGAACTGAATAATTAATAACTCATCATAAACGTAGGGAAACAAATCTTGCATGCATAAACTATTATTTACACTGAATTGTACTAATTTGAATAGTCAATCGCTAAAGAAGGATATCCTTAAGCTTATGAAACAAAGCTAAGCAATGAGAATATCCTTTGAATCAATGATCACACAGATTGTGAGACAACTGCAGATAAATCTCACTTTTGTTTATTAAGAATCAATCAACTAATGAAACAAGCGTACTTACAAAGTGTTCAATTATTATAATTGTGTAGGTTATTCTGTTTCTGCTTTTACAAAGCACCATCATTATATATATTTTTTAACAAGGGGTTGTTAATTTGAAATCATTATATCCACTAAGTGAAAATAATTCATTGTAAAGCAAGATAACTCTTTTAATGAGGGCAGAATTAGCGATTTCGTAATAGTAAATCTTCAATTACATAATATAATTCTCGAGTTAAAAGGATTTTCATCGTGTTTAAAAAGAGAATTAAATAATTGAACTGAAGCTGATAGGCGAAACGGTAGAATAAACTCTTTTGGGCTCTCACATTTAAGAATTTTTGATCAGTCAGCTATTACGTAATCAGATTAGCAGGAAATCATTATCACTGAGCAGGAATTGATTTTTCGTCGTATGCTCTACGTTTTAAGCTAAACTAAATAAAATTTAATTGAAAACATAAGTTAATGCAGTTCCCCAAAAAAATATTCCATTTCTCAAATTGTGAAAGAATATTATTAAAAATTTTACACAAATATGAATTCAGCTTGAAATTAAATATAATGAATCAAAACAAATTGATCTGTAATTAGATGAATCATTTTGTTTTGACTCATTATTTTTTCACATGATTTGTTTAATCAGTCATGCCTAAAAACAATCTCATCAGAAAACGAGTTGTATACAGTAAAACAAATTAAAAATTACAAAAAGAAACATTTGTGACAGCGAATGCTAGTGAGCATTTCACTTTACGATAAGTGTAAGTCGTTGGAAAACAGAGATTATAATTTTAGACATTTGATCTCAGATCACTCCTCTTACACACCTTTCAAGACGGTGGACCATTTTGAAGTTTTACTTTGAAGAGTAGTAAAAAGACCTAGATTAATATTTTGGGTGTATTCATCTTAAGCAATTATATATATTCATTCTTCGGAACAATTAGCAAGTTCTCGTATTAGTGAATAACTATGCATCGAATTACATTTCTGAGTGCAATGGGTTAAAATAGCAAAGAGGAGATGGACGATATTTTTCTTCCCCAGTTTCATATATGTGGTCTGACAATACTTGATCTCATATTAATTATAAGCCTAAAAAATTATATGAAATCTGCTTGACTGGTTTCTTCACATGGCGATTCTGTTATAAATCTTTAAAAAACCAAAATGTTCATTTAATAAATACAAACTATTCATTAAAAATATTTTTCTAAGCCAATCGTTGGATTTTAAAGTTAATCATTTAAGAGACATAACTCTCTTTTGCAAACCAGAGATGCTATTACAGTTTTGCTAGTCCTCTTGTCTATTATATTCATTAAAACAATGCAATTGCTTTTTTTAGCAGTAAGTAATAAATATTACCTCAGTAAATCTCTCTCTATATTGTTTGATTAAGGCATGTAATTATGTGTACATATTTATATAGATAGATATATAAAATTTAACATAACCACCGATATGTTAATTCTTATAGGATACGGTGAAGATTAATACATAACAATATTAGCAAGCTTATGGAGCTATGAGCATTTGTGCATATTTTTTTTAAGTGTGAAAACTTATATGAAGTAAATTTTCAAATAGCGTGGATTCACCAGACAGCCCCATATGTGAATTCGAAATAGAAACAATAAATATGCATTCCGTTTGTTAATCCTTTGAGGTCCGATGGTGCATCTGACTCACCCTTCAAGACTGTGCATCATTTTGACATTTTATTTATTTATTTTTCAAATTTAATAGTTAAAACCCACACATAATAGTTAAGAGATGTAGATTAATTTTTCAAAGAAATTCGACTTAAAAGAATTATGCATATTCATTTTCATAGCAATAAACAAATCTTTGCATTAGGTGAATCTAGGTTTTGCATCTAATTATTTTTCAGATTGCAAAGAGTTAAACAATATTATAGTTAATCTATGCAATTAACTTAAAATATTTTGACTCTCTGAAATATTTTAATTGATATTGAATTCTATCGTCACGAATTTATCTTGGATTAAGATTTTTTTTTCAGTTTCGAAGTTTATCTATCAAGTTTCATTTATGTCCTTAATACAAATTTTTATATACAAATTTGAGCATTTTAAATATTAATGTACGGAAAAATAAAAATTTTATTATGTTTATTATAAATATAATAATTTTTATATATAATAAACATAATAAAAATTTTATTTTTCAAAATAATTAAATAATTTTATTAATTATTTTGATAATTAAAATAAGAAAGGTAGAATCAAGTTTTAACCATTTTTGAATTAGATTGGAATATACAGGTTATATAAACTAATATATATATTACAAAATAGTTTAGTTTCTAAAATCTAGAGAAGAAGTTATGGTGGAAAAACCCACAACTCGACTTTATCAAAATTGTACTCATTTTATATGTAATTTCAAATATTTATCCTTGAATAACAAACAATTCAATCGTTGTTGTTGTTACTTATGGCACTTGCCAGGGACAAACCCCACAGATACTTCAGCAGATTTTAAGCCTAAGATATGCGTCTCTTGTTTCAAGTAGCAGCAGCTAGGCCCAAGAGACGACTTTAACTACACACTCATCAGTCTCTTGCACAGCCTCTTTGTACAAGAACGCTCAATTACACATGTCACAGATAGCAAATAGAAGAACAACCTTGCCCGAACCGGGACACCGGGATTCGAACCCGGAACCCCCAGGAAAGAGGAAGACGCGATACCTCTGTGCCAAAAAGAAAAGAATCAATTGTTATATCTTAATAAATATATCTTAATACAAATCAAAAATTCAAAATGCTCTGAAATTATTCACTCGTTCAATCAAACACATTATATATTTACTATTAATTCAGGGAAATAACTATCAATGATTTAGGAAACATTTAAACTGAATCGACAAATAAGATAATATTTACTAAAATCTTCGAAGCTCAAAATATTAGGAACCCAAGAACTCTACTTTAGGTATTTATTAATCTTAAAATTATCTTCCTTTTTATATTCCGTCTGTGGTCGATAACCGACAAGTTGGCATAGTGATCAATGAATTTAATGGATACGGACTACTTCAACAATTCCCTAGATCGACTTTTCTTTAAAGGTTTTCATTAGAAAGAAATCCACACATTTTTAAAAAGTAAATTAATCTTAATCTTAAAACAAATTTAAATTTTAGTTTTATAAATATTTGAAATAAAATTCTTCTTTAACAACTTTTATGTACTGTGTGTCGTACTGTATTTTTTTGGGATTTACATTACATCGATAAATAAAAACAAAGTAAGTTAACTGTAACTTCCGAAGTTTATTCCATATTCTTATCAATTATCAAGCTGGAAGTGTGTTTCTCATGCAATTTGTTGTTGTTTATTTTTGTGCGTGTGAACTTTTGTTTACTGATAAAGAGCATCAGACAGATTTTGGTACTTTTTTGTGATATTCGTGATTTTTGTTTGTGTTTAAACAGGAAAAAGCTAAAAACCATGTTTCTGGAGCATTCATCGGAGAACACATCTTCATTACTTGTGTTTTTCATCCAAGTAAGAGTAGAAAGAAATTTAATGAATTGAATTTCAGGACGAAAAGTCCTGTGATGTCTGGAAGTGTACAAATTTTAGAAAGACAATGGAAATATTAATTAGTCCAAGTTACTAACTTTATTTTCTGGATTCAAGTAAAGAAAGGAATCTAAAGGTAAATGATTTTATTTTAAAAGTTTATGTATTGTTGATTTTATTCGATCTATTTTTCAAAATACTAGTTTAGTATAACTGCTAGTATGAACATATATGGAATTGAAATGATTGATTTATTTTTATAGATCTGAGTTTTCTCTATACATTTTTATAAAATGTCTTTAATTATTTAAAACCTTCATATAAATTTGATTTTGTTTAACTGTAATAATATTTTATAGAGCTAATATTTTATAGAGCTAAATTTTGATTACATTGAACTAATAGAGGTTTTTATCATTTCAACCAATCTTCACATATGAAATAAAATCCTTGAATGACATTAACTGGGTATTTGTTATCAGAATTCATATTGTAAATTACAAGCTCAGCTCTTTTGTGACTTTCGCTGAAATCGCAGCTTTTTATTTTACAGGGAAATATGCACATATTTTATATATTGATTACATAGGTCATTTGGAATCTTTAAATAATTCATGTACTAAAAATTCCACTCAACAAAGAAATCTGTAGCTTCTATCGGATCTTACTAACACAGGATATCCGCAACCTATTTTCTTGGGTATTCTCTCAAACGTATATAACAGGAAATGAAAAACAAAAGAAAACTACAATACGAGCTGCCGAATCGTTACCCATGTCCATTATTTATTCTGACAAGGGTTTTGCCATTAATCGGGAAGGCTTTTTTACGGTATAAATGGAGCGTGGAAATAAATAATGGACACCGTTTTATCAAACTAAATATTTCGCCGTGGATTTCTAAAATTAATAAAGGCCGCAATGTGATTTTGAGCTCGATTTCGCATTAAATATACATGTTTCAAGCAGAAATAAATGTATTTTGCAGCTTTGTTTTCCAGTGTGTAACAGGTGGGAAGACTTATTGATCATCGAGTAAATTTTTATATTCTGCGTAACATTCAAAAGGTTGAAGTACTGTCTTTCAAATAACTTTGACTTAGGGTAACATTTAGCTTTTCTCTAATTCTTTTAAAATTGTTTTATTTGCAAAATTGCTGATTTATTTATTTTTACATTTCACTCAGATTTAATTGTCTGTACATCTAGCTCTAATGGATTTGTTTCAGTAGAGCTTTCACAAAAGAACCAACTTACACCAGAATATAAATGAAATCAAATTAAATTGACTACATAAAAAATGAAATAAATAAATAAATGTTGACAACATAAACAGAAATTTTTTTATTTCGAATTGAAATTGAAATTCTCTATATTTGGCGGTTGATATTTTCTTTGATTTGATTTTAAAAAGGGATTTTTTTTATAATTATGATTAATATTGATATTATAGAATTAATATTATGGAATTAATAAATTAAAATATATTTTATTTTGTTTTGGTGCAGTATTTTACAACATAAGAATGGTTATACTATCTAAATTTGTGTACGAGCTTTTGACAAATAAATAAAAAGTGATTGGAACTTTTTTAAAGCTTAAGCCCTAGTTTTGTTCAATTGATTTCTAACAAATTTTATTGTAACATTCTTGCATTATGGTATATTTTAATATCACTGAATATGTGAAGGATTTATTCGTGTACAACTTATAAGTTAAATGGCTTAATTTTTATAAAATACCATCTAATTATAAAGCTTCAAGTTTTCATTAATTTATAGAATTTTATTTGGAAGAAAGTTTTATATAATAGATTTTTTTTACATAAAAAAATTCTGGTGATTATTATACTAATTGGTTTATTAGACTGTTATTAGCAAATCACTATTTCATTTTTTCTATCTTAATTACTCTCTGAATTGTACATGATCATTATTTATTTTAATATATCTTTAAATGCAAATTGAAACACACATGTGCTTAGAAAGAAGGAATTTCTAAACATATATTACTAAGACAAAGCCGTTTAAATTCAATTTTAGATAATCATTTAAAGGTTACTATAATAAAGTTTTCCTGTTTATATATTTCCCTATTATGCTAAAAAATCTTAAGATATAGGAGGTAATATATCGTAGATAAATGAATCTTAAAGTCCAATTTATTATTTGCTTGTTAAATCATTCGAAATTTATTAGGTAATAAGTTATTAGGCTTAGGAATATTTAGGAATACTTGAAGGAATATCTATGATGATATTTGAATGGATTTAAAATGCCTTATTCTCTTCTTTTAGTGAGTAACTAATTGTATTGTTCGTTTTTGTTTGTTTGTTTGTCTGGGATTATTTTTTTGGAGCTGAAAATCTTTGATTTTTGAAATATTACGAGGTAAAGGATGCATGAAAATATTTAAAAATATTTTTTCCTGAATTATATTAGTTTTGATTTCATTTCATTCAGTTTACTGAAAAGACATTCTAAATTGAAAAGAACAAAAAAATAAGTAACTACAGAAGTTAAAAACAGTACGAATTGGGGTTTTTATTAAATGCATCATGCTTATTAAATATAACTGTTTTTATGCTTATAATCTATGATAAAAATGTAAAATGGTAACAAATTACAAAATTCTAATGAAAATAAATTTTAGTGTCTTTATTTTGAAACTAATTCAAGCCGCTTCAAATAGAAATGAATTTAAAAAAATCTGTTGGATTATTTAGTTACCAGACTGAAAAATTACAAAGGGCCTAGAAATACTGATAGCAATGAATAAATATTTAAATTTATGAAACGAGATATTAATAAATATAATTTTTAATCTTTTAATTCAATAGATCAATTCTTTGTTGTTTATCAAATTTTATAACACAATCTTAGTCATTCAAAGAACTCAGATTTATTTTTATTAGCAAAAAAATATTGCTTATTATACAGATGTTAATGTTGAACTTATTTACTTACATATTTATTACAGTACTTATTTAAAACATGTTTTGTTACATTCTTTGAAACTTATCAATTCATTGAAATGATCTTCTGTTTTCTTAAGTTTCTTTTGATTTCTATTTTTAAAAGCATTAGAAATATATATCGGATCAATAAAACTTGTTCATCAAAGGGTAATATTCCTAAATTTTTGATAAGTTTAATTATTTAAAAATGAGTTCTAAATTTGTCCTTCCTACAACAAATATCTACAAATAAACTAAATATGGCCGCTTTATTTTGTGGTATGTGTAGTGTATATGTACGTTTACTGGAGAAAAAATTTATTTTTCTAAGAATCGCTATCGGAATTTCAGAATATACTTAATGCATATGCATGCTGACTTCAAAAAAAAATTATTATTTTACTAAAGTTTCTCTATCAAAATTTTAGATATACGTAGAACATATGCATTTTTATTCAAGAAAAAAAATCCTTTTACTCAAGTTTCGCTATCGAAATTTCAGAATATTATTTTTTCACTCATCCTCCTGTCTCTGTAATTGACTTGAAGATCAATTGTTTTTTGTTAGAAAAAAATATAAAGAATTGAATTTTCTTCAAGTTTCTGCACCTTAGAGTAAGAAGGCAATTTTATTCTTGCGCTAGTAAAAAATATATTGAAATTGATGTGGATTATTTATTGATTAGATAGGTGTCAGACTATAGTATGTACTTGGAACTCACCGGCTTCCTTTTTTTATTGCCTAAGTTTTCTTTTTTATATTTTTACTGGATGTGGTTATAGTAATATTTCTAACTTATCTAAATTGACTTTTAATTGAAATAGCAACCAGTTTAGAGATCAAAATCTTTTTATTCCTCGTGTTAATAGTTTGCAGATACAAAAGTTTTAGTAGTTTGATTTGATTTAATCTCAAAAGTATTTTAATTTATATTTATTTGCTTTAATTCCAATATTTTTTTAAGTGTGATTTTGCTCTTGTCACTTAAATTATGCTTATTATGTTGAAATTGAATTCGAATAATTGGATATTATAACTGATGATTAGTTTAAAACATGGGTTCAAAATATGAAACTTTTTACAAACATTTTAATTTTAGTCTCTTGTAAAGAGAAATAACATTTGACCATTTTTATAAAATGCCTGATTGTTTCCTTTTATGTTCCTTTAAAATTTCAAATGAATCCTATAATAAATTGTTATTAATTCTAAGCATATCATAGTAGAAAATATTTAAAGACAATAAATTGAAAAAAATTCAACTTATTTTTTATTTTAATTCCAACTAAGCATGAATTATTATAATATTTTTTAACCTTAATTCATTCCAATGCAGAAAATATTCAAGTGTTTCATCTTTATACTAAAAGTTAACGAAATATTTTTGAAGACTGATAAAAGTTACAACTTTTAAATTAAAATACTTATCCTTTTCTACAATATGATTTAAAGAATAAGATGCATTTTGACAGGAGGTTCAAAAAATTAAAATGTTCAATTAGAGAATTAAGTTAGGAATTTGAGTTGTGATGCAAAATTCAAGTACTGCTTGTTGTCAAATATTCATGCTTTATGTATAAATATTTCATAGTTTTATTGTTTGATTATGAAATTTATTATTATTTACAAAAAAAATTATATGATTAAAATTTTTGTTTATATAAATAACTTTTTCGACAAAAAATAAAATTTTATATTGCATAACAACTTGAGTTTTGAAGGAATTAATATTTTTATGAAAATGAACTTATGCATCCGTTTCCAGATTTCATCTTACGTCTTGGTAAGAATAAAGCTGTAGTTAATAATAACGACATTAAGTAAAATTCTAGAACGTCCGTCGGTGTTGATTAAACACATGAACCTGTTTAATATGCTCTCCTTTCAGCATTTTTGAATGGATTTGGAAAAACATACTTGACTTTTAACCTATTTCCACTGTGATTATACTTAAAAATTCAGTGGTGCTAGGTTTATTAGGAGCTATTTTACAACTAAATATACATAAAGCGTCAGCAGGTGACGTTTCGAGGTCAAGGCAATTTATCTTTATAAATAGCTGTTTTACAACAAAAAATAGATGCCATTACAGAAACATAGCCGGGATAGTTTGGTTGGTAGGGAGTAGACTTTGCATTCCTTGGGCTTTGAGTTCGAACCCGACAGTCGAATACTCTCCATATGTGAGGGGGCTGTCACACATTAAATCTGTCGTGGTCACAAAGTCCTCCATGTTAAGAGTAATATCATTGAGGATACTGGGTCAGAGGTGATCGTTCTCTGTTCCAGGTCTAAACTACGATCCGTGGTTGAATGAACGAAACACATGAATGAAGTCCACCCCTTAAAAAGAGTTTCTAACGTGCGAGCTAGAAGTCAGTCTTCTTCCTTCGGGTGCTCAGGAGTCCATACCCTCAGAAGCTGCCGCACCCCTTCTTTCGTTGTAAAAACCGGAGCACTAAACATCGACGACATTAGTAAAACGAACTTCCCAAAGAATATCACTCATTTCTCTTTGACCTTGAATATAATATTATCGGGTTCACATCGGAAATTAATCAACTACACTAAAATTGTTGCGCTTATCTGCTCATAAAAAACCTTTCGAATCTTGTGCATTGGAAACATCCTGAAACGATGGCTCTTAGAAAAGGTCTAAACCCTAATAAAATTGCTAATTTTTTACAAGAGCTTTCTGAGAATGAAGTAAAGGGATGTTGAAGAGCTGTCTTGTCCGAATTTAGGTTTCGATTAATGCATAAGACTGCAAGAAAATGATCTCCAAATATCTGAAGAAATTGAGATTAAATTTATAATATTCCAGTAATAAATATTGAATTTAAAAGAATGCAAATTCGCTAAAACACAAAATCTGAAATTAAAGAGTGCAGTGAAAACTAAAATTGGTGTGAGGAAAAAGTATAGGGAAAATTGAATGACTGTGTAAATTGGAAAAGTTTTATGTACAAAACGTTATGCATAAACGGATAAAAAATAATTAAAGAACTGAATTCAATAATAAATTGATATAACCTTTTTCTAGGATACTATAACCGAAACCATTGGATTTTTATTGTGTCCTGACTAAAGAATAAAACCCTTTGGATCCTTTATCTGTAAAGATGTTCCATTCGAATACTCAGTTATTTAAAAATATTTTGACACATTCCAAAATATTTTTATTGATAAAGCAGAATCGAATGGAAAAACTTTAAGGGGATTTCTTCCAAAAAATGCTTTATTCATAAAAAATATTTTCAACCTTCGGTCTCCTAGATGTTTCGTAATTTAATATGGAAGTATATCTTAGAAGAAATAGAAGTATTCCTTAAAAGGGAAGGCACCGCTTATTTATTGAACTTAGGCATGCAGTTTCATATTGTACCGTTTGTTGCTTTTTACACGAAAGGAAATGGATTGCAAATCATGTTGCAACAGAGTACCTAAAAGACAAAAATAGATTCAACATTCAAATAGTTCATAAAAGCATAATTTTTTTCTATCTAAATATGGAAATATTTATTTTGAAACTGAGTTCCAATTCTCTAAATATAGCTCTTTTTAATTCGGGAAAATAATCAGAAATTATTTTCATAAAGTCTTTAAATTATATTTTTTTATTTTAACGTTTTTTCGAATTTTTTATGTTATGCAGTTTATTTCAATTTGTGATTTTTAAATTTTTCATATATTTTAATGGTTGAAATTCTTGCCTAAAAACTATATTTGAAAGACCTAATTTTTCAATTTATATAAATGTACAGACAATCAGGATAGATTAATGAAAAATCAATTTTCCTGAAATTTCCAAACGATTTAGGCGGTGTGTGTTACTTTTCAGAGTGCAATAGGTTAATATTTGATTAATGCAATTTTTTGTGTATCTAATAATTATTGAAAAAATTATCAAATATAATTTTATGGATTGAACCCCAATGAACGTAGGAGACTAGAAAACATAGAAAAAGAAATAGATTATTTCATTCAATTTCAAAACTATTTTCACAAACATGTTTTTAAAAATAATTTAAATTAGAAGTAAAATTGAAACTTTTTTGTATATATTTAACAGAATAAATTATACTATTTAACCTATAATTTAGAAAATTTGTTCAGCATTAGGTTTTGAAAAACGGCTGTTCTTAGATTGTTTAAACATCTGGAATTTTTGCCTGTGGTTTTTTGAATATTGAAATATAACAAAAAAATTATCTTATTTGCAGTGAGAATACACTCTACTGTCTGTCCATAAGGAGATATCTGGCCGACAGTCGTCTATGTTTACGGCGGGCGTTATAGAGACAGGCATCGATAGGGAGGATCCATTTCGAATGGGTGGAATCGGACGGAACTTCTGCCGGTGTATTCTTTATCTTGGCGAAAAAATGAAGCTATAAAAAAACTATTGCGCATTCGTCTTCTCGCTTTTACCGCAGTTGCTCGTATCTTTATATTTGCTTAGCTTACTTCTTTTATAGTAGTACTAGTAATTCAGATTGGAAGTACTGAATCGGATTCCGATTCAGAGGAAACAGAATCTTGTCACAGTGTTTTAGAATTCTTTTAATTGAAAGTACACAATTTGCACACGATCTCTGCTAGTTTTGCACTCTTTAAATAATAATTAATGTGTTTTATAAATAAAAAGTGAATTTTAAAATTGCTTTTTTTGTTTCATTTCAATTAGTTTAATCGTAAGTTATAGAAGATATAGAATTTTATTTAGTTTATTTTCTGAAGATACGAAATTTATTTGATTCCTTTTTGTTATTTTCTATTTTTTCAATAAAGTGCTCTCGTCTTCTGGTATTCAATATGTCGATAATCAAAAGTTTCAGCTTAACATACTTTTGATTATCCTTAAAATTTGATGAAATGTAATTGTTAATTTTGAGTTTCGAAAAACAGTATATATATCAAAAATAAATAAACTTATTTTGGAGAGGTTTTAAGCATATTTAACAATGGATATTTTACTAACAGCAACCTTTTATAAAAATTATGACATAATTACGATTATTATGTTATTATTTTTATGTTGAATTAGACAGATTACTTCGCGTTTGCTGCAGAGAATTTGATCTTAAGTAGTTACATAAATTTAAAACAAATAAAATGAATTTTTTGTCATGCTGGATTCTACTTAATTTTTTTTTCTTCTTGTGCACTCGTTAGAGATATAAATAATTATTCGGTTTTTCTATTTGATTTACTCTGTTCTTTCTGTACTAATCAGAAAGGAATTTCTATATTATTCTAACAGGAATAATATATATTTTTAAAATTCCAAGTACGCAAAGGATTTTCGGTCCAGTGAATTATTTTTCGAATTTGTTTCTGAAAATTAAAGGCAATATATTATTACCGCCAATTAGGCGCTAAACGCGCCAACGTAAGAAACTTGAATGAATTTCTACCTCTGTGAAATGGACTCTTCCTGCAGTAACCTGTTTCTATAACTCCCGCCGTAAACATAGACGACTGTCGGCAAGAGATCTCCTTATGGACAAACAGTAATAACTTTTTCGATGAATCTTTGACATGAAAAGTCTTGGACAGGTTTGAAGCTAACCAATCATAAATGAGGAGACTCGATGATTACAAGTGGTACCAAATTTGATATGAAGTTTATGAATTGAATTCCAAATAATTGCTATTGTCACAAGGAAATTTGGCTAAGACTGCCACAGATAAACGGCACCAGCACATAATCGCTGTTTTGCATTAAACGCATGCCGGAATGTGCTGATGGTTCCTTAGCTGTTTCGCTACCTAGCTGCTGCGTCTCCCATGAGAAATTTCAGACGAATGTTATAAAAGCGTCACAAAGAGGGTATACAGTCATATATTTCTCTTTGACTGTATCCAAAAATGCCCCATGGTTGTGAGGTCAAACACATCAATCTTGGATATAAAAAGATTGGGAGATTGTTAGTTTTTTTTAGTAGAGATTCATTAAACTGACACTCACATTGAATCTTTATGGGGGAAAGAGCGAGGATTCTATCATCCTTCGTATGTTAAAGAGAAGGGTGGATTTAGCATTATAAAGGAATCCTAGTCTGGGTTGGAATCTTTGTAGACTATACAACCCAAGCAGCAAAAGATCATCGGCCAACCATTGGCCACACATCGCAACGCAGAACGCGCGACGTCGGGCCGAGATCGGAAGCCGATGTCGCGCCAACATTGGTCTTGTCCCACGGCGGAACGCCGGGCGATGATCGCGCCGACTTCTTTTCGATGAAATTTCCGATCGTTTCCCGACGTGTTTTCTCATGGCCGACGTCATTCCAATCATTTCCCGATATGTTTTATCAATGGGCGACCCAATGCCAATCATTTCCCAATGTATTTTAGCAATGGACGACCCAATGCCAACCATTATCCAATGTATATTTTAGCAATGGACGACCCAATGCCAACCATTTCCCAATGCTTTTTAGCAATCGGAGGTCAAATATCAATCATTGGACGATTTATTACTGAACAATTGCTGCATCAAATTGAAATATTAGTTTGTTGGTTATTTGGTTTTCTTAAACCCTATAATTTTGTGTCATAATAGTTAAAATTATTGTACTTTCAAATTTTTTTCAAACGAAGGAAAATAAGAAATATTTTAAGTAGTTTACTTTTCTTTTTTACTTATGAATATTTTTGTTTGCTATTTATTTTGATAAATTTAAAATTCCATAAAACACTTGCTTTTCATAGAATGATATGTTTCATTATTTTAACTCTTTGACTTTCTTAATTATTATTATAGCATATTGTTTTATCACAATCTTACTCTATAAATTTTCAAATTACATTTTTTTTTACAGTTCTAAGGAAAATAAACAAATGTTAAAATTATCTGAAATAATTTTAAATTTGTTCACTTGAACATCTTAATTCTAATAATATAATCTTATATCTCTATGTAAGGTTAGTTTCTTTCATTTATATTTCCATTATTAAATGCATGGGGAAAACTGCTAACATAATCATAGTTTCAATTGAATAATTAATCAGTGTAATTATATATATATATACTATTACATTTTTAATATTGCCTATACAATTTGTTAATTTTAAAAGTTATTTCATAAAATTTCAAAGCATATTATTCTTATATAATTCTATTTTCTATATAAGACTATATAATTCTTATTAAAAAATTATATAGTTAGTTCTATATAATATATATAGAACTATATGTATATTCTTATAGTTTGCTATAAACTTTTATATTGTTTAATGTTAGCAATAAAAAATAATTACTAAAATGCAATGAATAAAACACAAATTCCTATTTTAACATATTTTGAACATCCCCCCCTTTTTTACTGCATTTGTTAAAATTGTTTAAAACACTAAGTTATAGCATTCCAATATGTGTTTCTTCAATAGGCAATATTTTTACAAGCACAATTTAACAAGTTACTTTAAATATCTTTTCTAGATCTCTGTATAGTAAGGTTTGGTTTTGTGGTGAAAGAACCAAATTTGATCTATGACAAATTCTGAACATTATACAAAAATTCCATACACAAAATGCAACACTTCTTTCATTTATATGAAACTCCCATTAACTTACATACTTTATGTTGAAGAAACTTTATACCTCATTATAAATGCTAGTTCTAGGCAGTGTGTAATAAATAACATTCTACAAGACAATTACCAAAAAATAATGAATAAAGCACAAATTTTTATTTAAACATAATTTGAACATTTCCCTATTTTTTCTAATGCAGTGGTTAAAAATTGTTTAAAATACTAAATTATGCAATTCCTATTATATGTTTCTTCATTTTATTTGCATGAAATTCCTTATGTTTACTATTAACTTACATACTTCATGTTGAAGAAACTTAATACTTCATTATAAATGTTAGTTAGCTAGTGTCTAATAGACAACATTTTACAAATAAAAAAATTATTTGAAATTTGTAATATTTATTTATTATAAGTTTAAACTTGGTTTTGTAGTACAAGAACCAAATTTGGTCTATGATTAACTCTAACATTTTACGAAAATTCTAAATAAATGCCTAATTCCAAACAAACACTTTCAATTATACAAAATTACTTATGAAAAATGTTTAAAAATATATATATTATTTTTCCCTTTTTATTTTTTGGAGAAAGGAAAAAAAACAATTTATTTAAAAAGACCTTTATTAAATAAAATTTCACAAATACAAAGTAAAATGATATAGTAACTTCAAATTTTAGGCTGAAGTTTCAGTAATGAACTTGTACACCCAAGCAGCATCCTGAAACTGACTCGATGACTATTATGAATAAATAATATTTTCTCATCATTTATAAACAAAATTTATTTAATTTAAAAAAATATTTATAATACTTGAAACATTTGAAATTTCCACAAATTTACATAAATACCACACAATTTATGTAAATATTATATATATGTATAACTGAATCATCTGCTATATATAAGAAACCTTTTAGATTCACTTTTCCTTTTTGGTCACCTTTCACGAGCCTAGAAAATAATTATAATAATTATTGAGTTTTCTCTTTTATTGAAAAAAGTACATATAAAATATTTGATAACCGGAGAAAAGTATTTAACAAGTAAAAGTCTTATAGAACTTCATAAACATGATAATGTTTAGGATAAGAGAGAAAAATAAAAATATTTGAAACTAATGGGAGTAAAATTTGTGACTATTTTATGAAATAATTAGAAACTATTCATATAAAAGTATTAAAAAATGCCTGCATTATCTCAAGTTTTAAAGAAATTTCTGTTTTGAAGTTTACAGTAAATATATTTAAATATATTTTGCTAAGCCTTTTTGACCTCATGTCAAAATAAAAATAATTATAGAAATATTATTGTAATACCAAAATATAAGAATGTTATTTAATACTTTTTAAAACTTCTTTCATTTGAACATTTAAAATTGTATGCAAAAACATAGAATTTAAATGAAAAGAAAAATTAATTCAATTAAATATAATTAACATAACTTGAGTTATTATTCTGAAAAAAAGAGGCTGCTATTATAAAATTTATTCAATATATATAAAGAAAAAAGAAAGTTGTGTAAAATAAAATGGATTCTTTTCTTATTAAAAAAAAGCTTTCTAATAAAAAAATTGAAATTGAAATTAACCTACTTGTTGTAATGTAGTAGGCTTGGGTAACATTTGAAAATGCATTTCATTATATCTTTCATGCAAAGGCATATCATATTTTGGTCTTTTGTTTAACACATAAGTTTGAAAACTCCTTGGCTGCTTCCACTGGGCTGACAAAATGGAACTGACTCGACAGGAATATCATGGTCAGGAATATTTTCAATTCTAAGCAAGTTCTTAAGGGATAAATTGAATTGAAATCTTACATAGAATTGTTTCAAATTTCCCTCTGCAGTTGCATTCAGTAGAAACCATACTCCAGCTCACACATTATAATTATCAATATATTGTACAAATAATTTTGCCTCTTGTCGACTTCAGGAATAGAATCTCTCACAGTAGCTTTCAAAGAAACAAGGATAAATTTTGTTGTTGCTCATATTTTCTGATTGATTATAGAATTTATTTTACCTCCAATTGCATTTTCAGTTTTGAAACAAAAAGTGCCCGAAATTTCCATTCATTGAATAGGAAATATATTTCATATTTTGTCATTTTTAGAAATACTATGAAATATGTATGAATGCATATTTGTATATATGGCAATGTATGAATTTTCATACATTGCCAGCCAGTTTTAGGCATTATATTCAATGTTCTGTCATTCTGTGAAATGGCAAGTTTCATAATTTTTCAGCAATGCAGATAAAATATTATGTATATGCTTTTCTTCAGTTTAACTCTCCTTTATGACCAGGTCTGATGAACCTACAAAACACATTTGTTAATTAGAATAATGATTGAGCTTTCACATATTTTAAAAGTACAACAAATATTTGTTGATAAATGAGGATGTGTAATTAACTTGCAAAAGTTTTACAGGACTTCATAGGCATGATAATAGCTTTGCTGGGATAATGATTTGTGTAGACACACTTTTAATAGTGTTTACAATAACAAAAAAAACCCCCTAAAACTAATGGGAGTAAAATTTATGTTATTATTTTGCGAAATATGACATAATTAAAAACTATTTATATTAGAGTATTCAAAAATGCCTACTCAATTCCCAGTTTTAAAGATTTCTTTCCTAACCTTACAATACGATCGTAGTTTAACCGCCTACTTGGCGCACTTTTCCCAAAAGTCGCCAGCCAAGAGCTTGTGTAATCTTTCGGACTCCTCTTTCGAATGCTAAACGGGTTGCCACATTTGAGAAAACGGGAGCTGCTAACTTTGGCGCGTTATCACCTACTGAGCTAAGGTTTTTTTAGTCTCAAGTTAAAATAAAAAAAATAATTACACAAATTTACTGCCATACCAAAACATAACAACGTTATTTAATACATTAAAAAAATCGCTTTCATTTGAAAATATTAACTGAACGAAATTGTAAAAGAAGAGAAAAAAAAACTGCAATAATTTAAGAACACCCAAAATAAAAATCTAACAAAAAATAGAATCACTTGAAAAAAATACACGCAAGAAAAGAAATGACGATAGCTAAATTAATAAAGTTTTAGCTCTTAAATGAAATAGAATGATTAACAATGGATCGTTAGCTCAAATATTTATTAGGCCTAATGTTCGTTTTCACCTAACTCTTATAATATCACTTGCAACTCTCTGTATCAGTTAATCAATGAGTTCGAACAACCTTAACAAAAAAAAATCCTTTTTATTAAATATTTAGAATAAACATTATACTATTTAAAAAATATGCAGTAATAAATATATTTACACTTACCAAGTTTCTTGAAATGATAGCACGCGTTGTTGGTTGAATTCCAAAACACAGCAAACATCAGGTGAATCATGGGAAATTCCTTAAATATATTCACTAAATGTCGTCTGGGGAAATCGCCGAATCCTGATATCGGCGCGAGTAGGGGGCGATTACATTGGAACGACCATTTTCACTAAGTCGGCGTACGAGCTCGCGCCAACGTAAATGCGAGGTTCGCAAAATATCTGGTCGGAATACGATATCGCGCCAATGCAACGCCAACGTCGGCGAAATATTCGCGAGCTGTAGCCAATGGATGCTATCATTGGCCAATGTGTCGCCAACAATTGTTGCTGCCTGGGAACACCATTATATGTCTCTGATACGGCTACTGTTATCGTACATTACTAAACAGATAAAGGCTTTGAAGGTTATGTTAATTTGTTCTGCAGTTCTATTGGTCCAAAATCGACCTCGTGGTCTCCAGATCTTAATCTTACTGAACACTTATAGGATGATCTACGAGAAGATATTATTCAGTGTAACTTCCTCACCAAACGCTCATGAAATTAAGAATGCACTATTGTAGCTTGGTGATGAAGAACGACTAAAATATTTTCTCCACAGAATATTTTATTATTAAATATTTTCTATTGGGTTCATATCTAGAGAGCAGCCAATCCATTCGAAGAATTCCTTCGTCTCATAGAAAATTGTTCACAGGCTGAGTATTGTCATTCATGATTCATCCCGGATTGCTGCAGCGAGAATGACCGTAACAGATCCGAGGATCTCACTTATATAGCTCAGGAATATAAGAGAGATCCTCAGGCTCTCTCAAAATGCTCTATTTCTAATAATGTATAAGTCAGTGCAGCCATTAAAGGAAATAACGGCCCAGACTATAACTTCGCCTCTTCTTGCAAGCACAAATGCAGGGTTATTCCGAGTTCTATGCACTCCCTAATTGAGAATCCGCCTTTCTCAGGCTGTGCTCTAAAGCAGGACTCGTCCGTGAAAAATATATTGTTCCACTTATCTCATCCTCATCTGAAATGTTCCTGCTCCTACCTTCTGTGAGCAACATGTTGGACTACAGTTAACAAAACACCAAACATACATCTGCGAGCATACTAAACTATATTATGGGGGTCGGTTTCGAATAGTTTCAAAATTCGGTAGCAGTAGTTCTCTGAAGGTGCTATTACAATATAGAGGTATGTGGGGTTTTGTTTTTTTTGTTAATGCTACATTGCGATCTTTGTTTTGTATTGTCTCACGCGTACGGGCTTGTCCTGATCTTCTGTGAATGCTTTGTTTTCAAAAATCAGTTTCATAGACCGGAAATACAACTTTGGAAATTTCCTAAAGCTTGCGCTACAACAGATGTATTCGTCCAGCTTCTAAACTACCTTCTAACTAACTTAGATACAGATTCAACTAAGTCATATTTATAAGAAATATAGAATTCACTGGAACTACAAAACATTTAACAAATATAAATTGTTTTTAATCTTCTTTTACTGAAATAATGCCACAAGTTATTTTTCATTCGTCATCTAAAATGCGTAGTTTTCTATGTCACAGAAAAAAATTTGCTTATTCCCAACTTTATATAAACATTGCAAATTTCCATTTGAATCTTTTATAAGTTTTGTCAAAAAATTGTCACTTATATAGAGGTGTTTTTTTCACAGAACTCGCAATATCCTCTTATTGCTTTGAGAAGTATATATTAAGAAGCGTTTTAGTTTTTGAAATACGAAATGTTTTATTTTATTGAGAGTATAGATTCATTTCTATAGATGCGAACTTGAAATTTAAATTCAAATTCTAGATATAAACAAAAGGAAGAATATTCAAAAGTACTTTTTGCTCTAGATTGATTATTTGGCAAATGCATACAAATACGGCGATATTTATAATCTAGTTTATTTTCTGAACAGATCAAATAATTTTCAATATATGAGTATATTTATATAAAATTTATTCTAATAGATTTAATATATATTACAATTCATACCTATTTTTTCTAATATTATGATACAACTTTTTAATCTATAATCGTTTCAAGAATTTTAGAAATAGCTCTTTAAAAGGTATGACGCAGGAAAATTCCGGGAAAACTGTAGTGCACTACCCAATGTGTAAAATGCGAAAGAATCGTCAATAAAGAAAATATCAAAGATAAATAAATATACATAGCTGTTCTTAAAAAAATCTATTTCTTCTAAATATCTAGAAATTGGGCAATTGTGATTTATTTTTGTTTGAGATCTAGTATTTCCAATTAATAAAAGGGATATTTAGATGCAGTAAATATTCAAATTCGATAACTGACGCAGAAAATGTGTATGTTTATAAGGTTAATTATCTGTAGATTCTTTGATATTTAATTTGGTTTTTTAAGAAAATAAGTGAATGGAACCATACAAAATTGCTCATTACAGATGTCATTTAATTTTTTCCGGATTATTACTTGGTGTTAAATTTCTGCAGTCCTTCTAAAGAAATTATCACTATAAACCCCTGATATCTGGAAATGCAAAGTTTCGAATATAGATTGACAATATGAGGTAATTTGGAAAGTTAGTTGATTTAAGTGCTGATATAAATTCATTTTTAAATCTAATTCCATTAAATTTTGTTAAACTATGACGATTCAATATCCTTTCACAGAGTAATAACTACTACCCTTCGAAAATTAATTAATGAAAAGGTGATTAAAACCAAATGAAATTCATCGTAGAAACATTCGGATTTGACAATCTTCTTAATTCATGAAAATTAATTCTGAGCAAATAACTTTCTTTTCTTCAAAAAAGAAAGTCAATGAATTAAGAAATCTTTCAGTTCCAAAGATTAAAATATTCTAGACATGACCTTTTAGAAAACATTTCAATGAATCGAGGGCGATTTTCTGGGCTTCTTATCTTGAAAACAGCGAGTCCTAAGAATAATTATAATAAGTAAATCGTTGTTTATTCCCAGAATTCCTTCTGGGATTCGTTTACGTAATAGTTAAGTAGATATTTCTCTTGTAATGTTTAAAAGCAATGCTATCCATTCAAAGAATAAAATTTGTAGCTCTATAAGTAATGAAAATATAGCAAGGAAATTCTTAGTGCCTTTAAAAGTAGACTTACACAAGTAAACTATTACATTATTATAAATTCTATGGCTATAATTAGTTAGATTTATTCTGTATCCTAAGACATTTAAATGCAAATGAAGCGCATCGTATAGTCATTAGTTATCTATTTTCTTTAGACTATAATCAGCTTGATAAAATATTTACTAAACAGAGAGTACAAGCTTGCATTTCAAGGCATTAATAAACATATTCTATTAGCAATGAAAAATTGTATTTCAAATCTTAAATAGAATTTCCAAATATATTCAAATGTAGACATCTTAATAATTTGAAAAGTTCCACAATCTCTATGATAAAAATAATTGAAATGATGTATTATTATTATGGACGAAACTATGGTCATAAATAGCTGTTGGCATAATAGAAGATCAGAAGATTTATTTTTTCAAATTTTCCTAAATTTTTAAATTTTTAATAATGTTAACTTTAGAATAAAACTTAATATCTTTCGCATATCTTAGTTAAAAATTGAATTCTATTCTTATTACGCTTGAGGCTTAGGGAAGAAAAAAAATTAGCTATAAATATTACTTTGAATATGCGTTTAATAGTTTTCTTTCATTATTGAGGCATCTTTATTGACATATAACTTCATTTTTAGATATTTTTTTTTGAAAATCATTTAAATAATTGCAAATTTAGAAATATACTGTAGGAAGGCGCTTTAAAATAATAAATTAAATTGTAAATCATAAATAATTTTATAATTCTCTACATAATATATGTCGAACTTTATTAAAAACAAATAAAATCAATTAAAAAGTGAAAATATTTAATGACAGAATAAAGAAAATCTTGAATAATATTACAAATTTTTAATTCTTAAAATTATAATTTATTGATAAAAAGCTGATTAAACGACTACAAATTAAATTTGAAAAATGTTTACCATTTATCTGAATTACATAATCTTTACTTATAATAAAGCAGGATGTGTGTGTGTGTGTGTGTGTGTGTGTGTGTGTGTGTGTGTGTGTGTGTGTGTGTGTGTGTGTGTGTGTGTGTGTTGGCGCTGTACAGGCCAGACCGTTCGACCTACATTTACCAAATTTGGTATATGTATACCTTGGGTGCCGGGAATATGCACCTCGGAGCCCTTTTTTGAATTTTTAATTAAAATTTCAATTAATTAAAAAATAAGGCAAATTTTAACCTTTTTATCGCAATAACTTCTGAAAATATTACAGCACAAAATGGATTTTTACATCACGTTAAAGCTAAAAAATTAGCCTTTCAATAATACTAATGTTTTGACCTAGGAATTTAAACTCTATTTTTAATTAATTTTTAAACATTTAATTTAACCTTTTTTTATCAACAATTTATTTCGCAAAAATTTATCTTCTTGAGGATCTCAAAAAAAAATCAGCTTTTAATAAAGTGTTGCCATCACGTTTTCAGAAGTTCTGATTTTTAAAAAAAGTTAATTACTACCAAAAATAAAACAGAAAAATATAATTTTCATCACGTGATTATATGAAATGAAACAAATAGAAAATGTGATATTTTTTTAATAATAAATGCAAGAGAAAATTTTTCTTGATCTTTTGCAATATCAAAATTAACAATTCCATTAAAGGATTAAAGTAAATAAAAATACGATTATATTACAAAATATAATACAAAAGTGCGACAGTTAAAACTGAAAAATAGTTTTTAGAAAAGTACCAAACGATTATATCTTCCGAGAGCGAGATTAATTATTTAAAAGCCAGAAATCTTTAGCGAACTTTGAAAATGACGTCATTTCAAAGAAACGACGAACAAAAAGGAATTGATAATCAGTAGTAGTAAAATATTTTTGCATTATTTTTTTTAATTTTTAAAACAATAAGAAATGTTTTGAATTGTTACTTTTACATATGTGAAGGAGATATTTTGTGCAAATCAAAGAATTCGCCTTCGTGATTGTAATTTATCTCCGCATTTTATTGAATCAATCGAAATAAAAACGCATCTTCTTGCAACGAAGTAACGTAATATTAAAGCTATACTGGTAAAAGTAGGTCAGCTATTTCAAAACGCATGTTCTTTCAAACAAGCATACGTAATAATTAACAATGCAAAATTTGTAAAAGCATATAAAACTATTTTTACCCGCATATTTCGGAGACATCAAAACTTTCTACCAAAACAATATCATGTTCTCTCATGAGAAAAAATAAGTCAACTATCATTCCAAATTAAACATATAAAAATGTCATTTTCGGCACGTGTCTGTATAAAATGAAACAAATATGAAACATGATACTTTTGGAAAATAAATGGAGAGTAACGTTTTCTGTGATATTTTACTACACATGTATTACTAATCCAATTAAACAGTTTTATTTAAGGCAAATATGGCTTAACATCTACAAAGCATCTTCTGTAATCGGAGCCCAACATCTAATTTCTTAATTTTTGGGGGAGAGACACATCTCTTAACAATTGGTCTAAGTGAAATATATAATTATAGATTTAGGGAAAAAATGCCGATGAATTAAATTTTTACGTACATCATCTGCTCTGTGAATCATATTTAACAAAATATTCTTGAGACAATAAGTCCTTAAATAAAAAAAGTGGCATTCTAATCACCTAAATCAATCATCAAAGCTGATCGATCTATGAGAATTTCAATATAACTATTCGATATAAACTGGTGATTTTAGACCACTTTATCAAGATATCAAAGAAGCCAATCAGAGTCAGACCTTAATTAGAATAAAAACCATAATTTTTTGAAATATATTTATAAACCTAAAAAAAATATTATTGAGAGCATTTATATGCATCTAAAAATAAAATTAAAAACTTAAGGTTTCAATTAACCTGTGAAATTTTTGCTGAATAATTCCTTGAGATCTTATAAATTATAATAAAAATTTATAATGTTTCAATTTCTATATTGAATATAAAACTTCAATGTCGGATTATTCTGCTTTCAGTTCTTTGTTTAATTTAATAACATGCTTAGATTGAGTAAAGAGGTCTTTATATTAATTGAATATTCATCATTTTCAATTTAATTTAAAAGTGAATTCTACCTGCACTGATAGAAAAGCAGAGAGAGATGCGGAGTTCAAAGATCAGGACTGCTTAAGGCCTACATAATAGTATAAGTGAATGATATGATAATCGAAATTTGAAGCTTAAAAATATTTTGCTGAAAAACTTATTATGATACCAACTTTTATAAAAAAAATTGATTTAACCCTTTAGTCGGCATTAATATTGGCTAACCGACTGGTCGCCAAAGGCGGCTAGTATATACATAATTTTAATATATTTAGAATTAAAAATATATATTTGTTCTTAAATATTCACAATCTTAATTATTTCATAATGATTTTATCATTAAACGAAATGAAAATGACAGCAAAAAATTTAATTCTAAAATAGGAAAATAACAAAGAAAAATGTGAACTAAAACAAGATTTATTAAATGTACAAACATGAATGCGAATTCAAATTAAAAAAAAAAGGTATCAAATTTATTTTGCTCAGTTATACATATTTTTTAATATTTTTAATTATGTTATGAAAACAAATTCTAAACAATGAAATAAGATAATGTTTACATAATACTCATATATGTCTTCTTTTTTTTCTATTTCAAATACATTGAAACTCGGTATACAACTTTATCTGGCATAAATTTATAAATACAATTCTACATATATGCTTCTAAATTAGCAAGAAGAAGTAATTGACGGAAATATTTTCAGTTGATATTTGATCTTAAGTGATAAAAAATCATTTAAAGAAAATTTAAATGCTCTAACTATATACAAAGAGATATGTGTTAAAAATATGTAGTTCACATTTTGCAAAATATCATTGTGTATATCGCAAGTATATAAGATTTTTGTGTATATTCTCCTACAGTTTTTGATTCAACACACGTCCTTCCATAAAGTAAGGGATGTATGTGTTGAAAAGGTTAAGTCCCTGAAGTGGTAGAGTATGCGAAATGCATACAAATTGTAAAATTTAATATTCAAAATAGCTTTCACATAAGACATGACTTGTTTTCAAAGCTGAAATTATGTTTTCGTATGTGAAATGTATTCCTTCTTTTAAAATAAATGGATTTTTTTCAGTCTCATTTATAAGTACATGATCAATAATATTGAATTGTTTTTTTAGTCAATTGTTTGTAGGAGTACTTATATTTTAGTTCTGAATGCTTGGTAATATTAATTTTGCAGGGAGACTATTTGAGTTACATTTATACTTTATTCTTTCCCTAATTACAAAAAGCAATACAAATACACAAATCTCTAACTTAACAAAAAATGGCTAAGTAACTTATGAATATACCTATTCTGTATTATAATATTATTAAGATTATATGTAACAAAATTGGAAACTGAAGGCTTAAAAAATAAAAAAAAATCTCTTGATTTCAGAATTTCTTCAAAATGGAATCATACAACATGAAAGTAAATCTAAAAAAAAATATTTGCTTATTTTTAATCGTCCCTTTTCAGTAAATTTATGACTAAACATATGAAAAAAAAATATTTATGTTTAAAAATCAAGCAAAATTTTGTTTGGAATTAATTTATGTACCTTAGAGGCTTTGTAAGAAAAAATTTTGTTGTCTGTTCTATATTTGAACAAATCAATAAAAAATATACGAATGATAATTTGTTCGAAAAATATTATTTGTGCTTTAACGACTGTTAAGTTATTTTCAGGGATTTAAAACAATATGGAAGTCTTAATAAGAAAAACCAAAGTTTTATAAAATAATATTTAAATAAATATATGTTTTCATTAATTTTTGTAGAGAATTTCAGCAGTTGTCTACAATTTGGTTATAATCAAAGTTTCACATTTAAATGGTCGTAAAAGGAAAACTAAAAGAATGAATGTTATCAAATTTGGTAACAGTTGAAAAAAGGTCATGAAAATTTCTTTTCTCCAAAAATTTTTTCAAAAACTCAATACCAGGGGGGAAAGGGACATTGTATGCAATGTTGATAAATTAAACAAGGCTTGAAGACATTGGTTTAAAATGTGTTGAATCTTTTCTGAAACGTGTTACAAATCATGTTCAATGTGTATTGCCCCCAAAAGCACTGTTTATGTTTATAATCTAAACAATTTGGCAGAACTGAAAATGCGCTACATCGACTTCTGCGTAGTATTTATCCTGGTATGCTAAGAGTTCAGAATGCAGTAATAGGATTTAACTTGACTTCAGACAATGATATAGGCCACATTAAACATGTTTTGTAACATATTCCAGAAACGATAAAACACCTATTTTGCTTTAAATTATTGCATACTGCATCATTTCTGCATTGGAGTGATGTTTTTAAACTTTTATTTATTTCTTTCTTTTTTTGGAAAAGAAATTTCCCTGGCCTTTTTTTAAAAACTAACTATTACTAAATTTGATTAAATTTGGTCCTATAAATTTCATTTTATGACAATTTCAAATTGGAAATTTAATTATAACCAACCTGTATTTTAAAACTAAAAACTGACATCGTAAAACAAACTGTAATAAATATAACTTTAATTTATTACCTTTTTTATACCCTATATCAGTATATTCATGGGACCCTATATTCACCCTATATCCAGTATATCCTTATATTCATGGGACCGTAAAAGGCATTATTTCCTTCAGACATGATTAAAAACATGTCCCTACTCGATTTACCCTTTTTCTTCCTTTCTAGGAAAAGGAAATACTCGCTTGAGGATAAATAAAGACTACATCTGAAATGCCACTTCATTCTTAAAGTTCAAAAGTCGATTTCAACAGTGAATAAATTTTGACTTTCACTAAAGAAATTAAAATGACTTTCTGCATATCTATGACTAACTCAAAAGAGATTTAACTCTAACTTTTGGTCTTTATAGAACTATTCATAATTTTTTAAAATTCAATTTTTAATGGACAAATGTTTACAATAATTTTATGAATATTTTTATAAATTGATTTTTGCGACTTACATATCTTAAAAGGTGTTACAATTTTTTTAGAATTTATTTATTCCATTTTCATCCCCTCCCCTCAAAAAAATAAAACATGATTTTAAAAAAAATAGGCCGAATGAATGCAGACATATATTTTTATAAATCTGATGCAAAAATTATTTTTCAAAATATTAGCTTAATATGGGAATTCTGAGTACTTATAGCAGATGTAAATGCATCAAAGATAAATTTCTGTCATCATGCATTTCACACTTTTCACATTTTAATACTTATTTTAAAAACATTTTTAATGATATAGCATCGCTTTTACTTAGAAGTGTTGATATTAATTAGTTTAAATCTTAAATTTTGCATGAAATACTTAGCATTTAAATAATTATTTCAAAGTTTAAAATAAAAAAGAGAATACTTAATAAATAAATAAAAGGAATATATAAAACTTCATATTCATGTAAAAGTGTAGTGTTAAAGTTTTGAGAATAACTAACAATATTATCCTTAGTTCAATGAGACAGTTATTAAAATAAAATATAATTATTGAATGTGCTTTGGATTTAAAAATTTTTTATTTGAATATAAGAAACAGTAATAGATTGAAGAAAAGTTGTCTATTCATTATTATAAAAATGTTGTTTTATATTTTATCTAATTTTTTTATATCTCTGGTAAATTATTTTACAAGATTTTCAATATTTTCAACAAGAAAATAACTGTTGTAAATTTCTATACGTAATATTCCAAAAAAAAGTTCTTTGATGCTTCTATAATATTCCCTTAAATATCATTTGTTTGCAATAAAAGTTAGCTTTAATCTTCTGAAAACGCGCTGTTTGAAATTCAAACATTAATTTTTTGTTATCTCAAGGTAAAACACCTGCGTTTTAAAGTTCATACTGCAAAGAAAGCTCGCACATTTTAGTATCAAAATTCTTCAGAATAATCTCTCGAAATTGGATTGCGCGAGAATGCTGGTAATGGGAAAATTCTTTTTTCTTAGTTTGTAGACTATAAAACTTTTTTTTCTGTACTAAATAGTTTCGAGGATGTGAAACAGTGATGGTGAAAATAAACAAAACTGAGTAAGAAAGATTTTAATGATGCTTAAATTAGAAGATCTACAAAGTTTTATTTCAAGAACAGAAATCAATTAATTGCATCGTCTTTTTCATTATCAGCTGTAGAAAATGTTAACAATGACATTGAAAAAAAGTTATCGAAACAAAATTAACTTAGATGCGATTCAAAAGGTTTTTTTTTTGTAATTGTCAATTTTAGATGGTTTTAAATAAAATAGAAATGAGCTTTTTACTTACCATATATTTTTATGAATCTGAAATTTTAAAATATTTAAATTTACATTTATTTTCATGTTATTTTGAATAAATTTTTATGTATCATATCTTTCAAAAGTTTCTTCCGTGATTATTATTGTTTAGAACAATCAGACGAAATGTTAACAAAGTAAAATATTCATATAACTTCAATTTTATTACTAATCTGAAATATTATGTCTTTAGAAAATATAAGCATCATGATAAAGAAGAAATATTTCAAAATATTCATTGTAAAATATAAATGGATGATAAATCAATGTACACGGCAGTGTTATGTACATCGTGATTATGTGGTGACTTTCGTGATAAAAATTGAAGTTCCACTAAATATATTTTGGGAAACATCTAATAAGAACTGGTATACAAGATCCTTCTAGAAAACCCGAAGCCCTTTCATGAAGGCTCTAAGCTGAAACTTTACTGAATTATTTTATGTTATTGATAAAAGAGAACTAATTGCTACAGATTGCTGCTTACTGGAATATTATAGATTTCTGAAACTGCTACTTTAGTGTCTTCTTCAGCAATAAAAATTCGTTATCGACAATCAAGATTTCTCATCAAATACCCACTGGTTGATTTCGTAACACAATCGAAACACGGTCAATGCTTAAATTATCAAAGTCAAAGTAAGTCCAGATCTTCAATAATTAATGTAGTGAAAATTCAAAAATTGAATGAGAAAATTTACTTTTCTTTGTAAATATTTAAATGTTGATATGTATTGTTATTATGTCAGTAAAGCAATACACTTTATTTCTTAGAATAAAAAAATAAAATGAAATTATTTTTATATAAATAAAAAAAGTAAAAATCATTGACACTACTAACACACTTATGCTCCTTAAAATTTTTCTGATAACGTGGAATTTTTTGATGCATTGTTACGATTTTACATAAGCCTGGACATTGTAAATTTTTTTCGTTGAATTATTGCAAGAAAATGATTTTTTTGTTTTGTTTTTCAAATCAGAAGAGTTTTTTTTAGAAAAAGAGATTAAATACATAATATATACGTTTTAATCTTTTTCTTTTGACTTTTTTGCAGCCACCAGAAAACGTATAGAATGTTAATTAAAAATAAAATTAGAAAAAAGTTTACAACTTTAAATTTTATTTGTTTTTATATTTCGAAATAAAAACATGGAGTTTTATATTGAAAAATTCATTTTTTTTAATCCCGTTCTTTGAATCAATCGTTATGTTTCTCAATATTAGTTCGAGAATAAAAACAATGTTACCCTATAAGAACATTATTTTCTTTATTTAAATGCGACTAAAAGTTTGGATAATAAATTTTTTATATAACAAATAACATTAACCCACTTTATTTACTGGCGTTTCTTATTCACTAGAAAATTTATTAATCACGTTTATTCATATACAAATATTCATTTTCTAATTTTCTAGTAGGTGATAATTCAAATGAATGAGCAAACGTTAAACAAAATGATAAATGGACAAAATTAGAAATTTTCTCTCCCACAATATTTTACATTATAGTAACTATATGGAATCATATACCATGCAAATAAATTATAGTTGAACATAAATAGTTGAAAAATAAAATACAACATTGGTAATTCTTGCTAATGAGCAATTAAAATATGGAATATTCTATTATCTGTTTACTATAAAGCAAGAAAATGCAAAAGAAAGAAATGAAGAAAAGAAAATAATTAATTTTTATTATTAAATTTTAGAAGTAGGAAAACGTAATTCGATATCTTTAAGAAGATGAGAAAGTGCCACATAACTGGATCAAATTAAATAACTCAGGAGTACATTTTTTCTAATTTATTATTTAAAACTTAAATTTCAGGTTTTTAAAAGTAAAACAAAATGATATGGCTAAAAGTATTTTTTGTTGGACAGTAAATTCTACCTAAAAGTAGCTGAATTTTTCTATTTAATATTTCAAAAAATAAGGATGTTTTAAAATTTACAGGCAGACAAATATTTAATTGCAATTTTTTATTATTTTCCTTAAAATAATTGTCGACACAAAACAATCTTACAAACCCTTGTACATTTTTTTCTCATTTTTTTAGGAACTTAATTGGTCTTTCTCAGTAAAAATGAATATGCATAAATATTCAGGTAGATTAATTTTAACACCTAAATGCTTCGCTGAAAACTTTTTGTTTTCTCTTATATTTAATAATTTTACTTCATAAGTAGGCATTTTTTTGTTAACAATTAAATACAGAAGTACTTCTTTTTTCTCATCACTATTAAAATGAAAGAAAGGAAATAAAACGGTTTGGATAATAATTTAAAGTAGTTTAATATAATCATTTTAATTAAAATTATTTAACAAATAATCTTTATAATAATCTTTTTTTTATTTTAATTATAAAACAGATTCAAAAATGTTTTTTTTAAAAAATATTAATTTCTCTTAAGATTGGAAGTAATTTTAGAGGTTTTT
>JAOUZG010000635.1:1765443-1816346 GCA_026289955.1 Argiope argentata | reverse complement strand
CTGTTGAAACGTGTTATTTTAGGACTCAGTATTTTAGTTTATTTTATAAAATTTCAAACAAACCCTTTGTTTCAAAAAAATTTCAAGAATATTATTTCAAAGTTCGAAGAATATGCCTATTTTTGAACAATTTTTAAATACACTAGAGACAAAATACAATTTAGTTGAGAAACCAGGAATGCTTAGACCGTTATTATTTTTTGAAATTATAGGACAGTGTTGCCTTTAGCCTTTGCGTCTTTTATACTAGGACGTTTTGTTTTATTCTGTCTTTGATGCATTACCTTTCTAATATGGGGATTTTTCGTATTAATGAATGTTAATGTCTAATATCTTTTTTCATTGTATCATTCATTGTATTGATTTAAATAACGGGGGGTAAGAGTAATCGTCTGATGAAGTAATCAACCGAGTCATATTTTTTGAATCATTCATAACATTATTTGGTATAAAATTTCATTGGAATTAAAAGAACAACATATTTTAATTAAAATATTCAAAGAAACAGCGTGTATTTGGATACATTATCCAATATCAAAACAAGATGTTCTGAAAACTTAATTAACGGTTATTAAATTTCTTTGACAGCATTTATATTGAAGGATTATTAAATGGCTAGCTACCCATTCTTCAAAGGATATCATTCTCTGGAAAAATATAACCGTCTAGGCAAATATAAAACATGAATAATTCGATGGAATTACTCTGAATCGATGAAAAAAATCGGGTATCTTTTAAGTGCTGCAAAATATTATGATGATCTGAAAATAATTTTCTACAACCGCTATCATCGTTAATTTTAACCGTTTGAGTGCTACGAAGTGCTATTGCGCTTCACTTGCAGTACTTGTAAGTATTCTCCCACACTCAAATGGTTAAACCAATCCTGAATTATAAATTTAACAAATATCAAGGACTCAAAACTTGTTTTCAAATTGATGGAAGTGGAAATAAATTTGTATGAGCGGCTTCATAATCCAATACTTTTAAATATAATATCAGGTCAACAAAGTAAATATTTTATTTTATCTATTAATATATTTAAAATAATAAATACTATGAGAATGAAAAAATTATCTTTTGTAATAGCTTTATTTTCAAAAACAACTACGATTCAAAAGGTAGGAAAAATAATAAATGAAATTTTAGATAATATTGAGCAGATAAGACTTGTTTAAAGAATTTTCAGAAAGATCTTATTTTGAGGGAGAAATTTCATTAAATATGTGGATACTTTGCTTCGCCAAGAAGCAATATCTCGTATTTTAAATTTAATTTTTAAGATGATTCTTACAGCAAATGCATCATAATTTAACCCAAAAGTATGAATTATACCTCATGCTAATAAAAACGGGTTTATAAAGCATTCAAGAAAAATTGAAAAAATAGTGAATGTTAACGAAATTTTTGTCTAGACATTTAACCTTCCTTAATGCCCCGATAGTTCAATACATTCTTTATTTATTTTTCTGCATTATTCTGACTTTACTCATAATATATATGCAATTTTAATAGTTAACGAGTTAAGCTATTTCTAATAAGTCAACTACACATTTAGTTGCTTTAAAATAAGGAAAATTTAGATGAGTTTCATCGCTTTAGTGAGAAATTTTATATAAAAAAATAAAAATAGTAGTTTAAAATAAATATTGTAAGATCATCTGGAAAGATACATTGTTTGCCTATTGCTACTTTTTCTCCATTTGAAAACAAACGATTAGTAAATAAATTATAAAAAAATTAACCATCCTATAATGAGCATTAATATTTTTTTATCAGATTTCTTTTTTTAAAGTAAGTCTAGTAATAGTTATAATCAGCTTTTCAGATGGGAAAATTTCGTTCATTGTGGCACTGTTATCTAATTCATCATGAATATTGTTTGACTGTAGAAGTTATCAGAAAAATGCGTCAGATTTCATCAGTATATGGGGGTAAGTTTTTTTTCCCTGGATAATTTTCAGAAAAAAAAATGGCCCGTATTTCTCCCTCTTGGAAACACCACCTCAACCAATCAAAGCTAATATTATTTACTAAAGCATACATAAATTTATTAAAGTTTTAATGACATTTTTTGAAGCACACTAGGGAAAAAGCTCAAAACCTTATGAAGGAAATTTCACAACTAGGTATGAACTGTAATAATCCACTTAATGGTGAATCAGAAATATATAATTTAAACTTCAACTGAAAAAATCATAAATTATTAATATATTGAAATTTTCCATACATTTTAAAGAAGTGTATTACTTAAAATTTGATTTATTTATTTATGTATGTTTTAATCCTCTCATTCCTGAAAAAATTGGCTTGAAGTACCTTAGATTACTAATACACCTGTGTCTATTTTTTAAAGATACAAATTCCCTACCCTGATCAAAAACCTCAAAAGTAATCCATGCTCATAAGGCGCTGATATACAAAGGAGAACCTCACTTTAATAGTAATCAGAGTAATGCATCAGGGTTTGAGCCCTTTCTATATTCTTCGGGTTAAAGTACGACTTATTAATTACAATAATCAACACAAATTTTTAGGAAAGTGTTGATGTCAAAAATGTTCATATGTTTTTATTCTATCATTGTTGATTTTTCATGTAAAAAATATGGAAAATTCCATTAAATATTTCTCATTCAAAAGAAAATTAGTCGTCAAAAGTTTTCCAGATTCCATTCTTTGCATAATGACCCATGGTAAAAAAAATATTTTAAAGTAGGGATTTTTTATTATTATTAAAGATTATTATTAAAAGATTTTAGAGAATCCAATTATAGCCATTATCCCCAAATATGAAAAATCAAATTAAAAGTTTTTAATCTCACCCTTATCAAGAAATGGAAATTGATCAACCACATGGGCTTTCTATGGATTAATTTTGTACAAATATGCTTTCATTTATACATATGCAATACGGTTATTAGATGCTTCTGGTCATGTATGCAACATGTTTCCTTTTTACAGGCAGAGACTTTTTTTACAAAGCAGTGAACAAATTTTGAAAAATTTATCTTCCCATCTCAAAAGTTGTTGTGATAATTCCCAAATAAAAAATGCATAAAATTTAATTAATTTCTGCTTCAGCGAATTATTGAAGAACTTACACTCATCTATCATTAATCGCATGAAAAATTTTGGAAAAAACCATACTCTGCATCAAATATGCACTGAAATGTTAGTAACTAACAGATTTTTTAGGCCAATCGTATGTTAATTTAATATTATGGAAGTCATAGAAAACGACTATTGAATTCTTTTTGTATGTTTAAAAGCTATTATTCTTCTTATTGAACAAATATTTGGAATTAGATATATTGATATCTATAAAACTGGCAATTAGCAAATTCGTATTTCTCGGCCGTATATATATAGAGAGTGAGAATTTTGTTTTAATTGAAACATATTACGTAAAGTAAACTTCATAATTCCACAGTCTTAGAATTTCATAAGAGGTCGGGCATTATGATAAAAATGCCCAACGAATTATGAATAGATTTAATTTTCAACTTTTTTATCATTAGTTATATGATTATAACATTTAATTACAAAAGAATACAATGCATATATTCATTAGATTTATTTGAATATATCTAAATATTATTAATAAATGCTTAAACAGTACATATGATTGGAAATTTAAAATTCCAGGATACTACTCATGTTTTTCTTTTTAGTCATAACATACTTTCATAAAGTTACAAATTATTAAAATTTATATGAGTGTTATTAGAAAACAAGGAGTATATAAAACAAAATTAAATTTTTAGACATTATATTATAAAATAATATTATAGCAGAAACTAAAAAGAAAACTATATCAATTACAATTTGCAATATTTTGAGATTGGGAAATTTGTTTATTTTAAAACAACCATATAAATTATCTAAAATATATCTTATAATTTTTAAGAATCCAGCTCATAGAGCAAAATCAAAATCTGGTTAAAATTTTCAAAACTAAATTTAATTTTTAACTGCTTTCAAGGGGACATAAATAGCCTTTTAAAATGTAAACAGATTTCATTTTATTTTTCAAAAAATGCTTCTTTCTACGGGAATTATTTTCGCATTCTCAGTTTTAATTGGTTTCAACTGAATACTTTTTCATTGTTAAATTTTCTTTGTTAGAAAGATTTCATTAAAGAAGTTAATTTAGAAGAGGATTGAAAAATTTATTTTTTGCCCATTTAATTCAATTAGATTGAGATTAATGAAGATAAATTACTCTTTTGTTAGAAAAGAATAAAATTAATGGAAGTTTATACATTTTTGGTGCTTAGTTCTAGTAATAAAGAAGGCATAAATCCGCATAATGATTCAAAAATAAAAAGACTTTGTTATATTGTTCCCATCATTGGAATTCAAAAAAGGGGAAACAGTTTTAACATTGTAAATTTATTCTGCCACGCTTAAAAAACATAGAGCAATTTATTTATCGATATAAAATGTCCCAAAATTAATCAGCATTAGCAGAATTTGCCACAATTCTTGGGGCCAGTAGAGCTGTGAAGGCCATTTGTCCTATATTCTATTCAATAATAACCCTATCCCATACACTCTACAGTTCAAGAAGAAAAACTATTTTTTTATTGAATAGAAATTCTGTATTTACACGTTGTTAATTACTACTAATCATTAATTGTCTGTACTCAAATGGTTATTTTAATATGATTTTCAGCATTTATTACTGCACGAATTGTGGGAAATTAAATTTTATGTTAATTTTGTTACACACTTTATAATAAGAATTCGCTTTCATAATTTATGTAATTAGTTTAGCATGTATTCTCATTTCTTCTGCAAAGAAATAGGAAAGGTCCTCCGAGGGGAAGGATTGATCCTTATGTTATCCAGAATATTGCGGATGCACAGGTAGTGAGATTTTTATACAATACATTGCCTTTATAATTAAAAGTAAACCAAATATTTAAAGAAAATACAAGCACTCAAACAAAGAAATATAATTATTTAGCTACATTTATTAAAAACTGTTTCTTAATACATTGAATTTCTATGCTTGATGACTGCAAATACTTATCACTTTAAGATATAAAAATAATGGAACTTTTAATTGTACTTGAAGTAATTTTATTACTTTTTATTTAATCCATTACTAGATGCTCAAATTCATTTAATTGCATACAAAGAAGTGCAATAGGAAATAACATACTTCATAATAACCTGAAATATTTTACTTGCCAAATTAGTAGCTTTATATCCAACTAAAAAAGAACAAATAATTAAGACTTTCTTCGTTTTTATCATTAAAAGAAAACGAAGTAATAGAAATTCAAAAACTAATTACAATCCAGATATTTTGAATCGGCTGAAATTATTAAAAATTGATATGTGTATTTATTTCCTAAAATAAACTGTACCTTCTATGCGACTGCCTATCATAGATTTTTTTTGTTATACTGCAAATTTTTAAAAAAGATGAGAGCAAATACTTTGAAATAAAGGTCGGGTTGTAAAATAACAGAAGGTGTGTTAATCAATTCTTTGAGACGCTGTAAAATTGATCAGTTTGTTATTTTATTATTTACAGTACCTATTTTATAATTTATATTCTTATGTAAAGCTTACTTACAATATCTTAAATAAATATAGATAATATTTTTGTAAAATCAAAAATTAATTATTTTACTTAACATTAATCTAGAAATTTAAAATTGGTTTTAATTCTGCAAATTTTCTTATATTAACGTAATATAAAATTTACTTTTATTAATTATGGTAAATTTACATTTTTACATAAGTTATATTCTCAATTTTTCATTGTTTTCTTTGTTTTTTGTATTAAGTTTCGAAGAATTTTAAAGCCTTTAATTATTTAAAAATTAATAAAAATATTGATCTGTGGATTAAAGGGCATTAAAATTAATTTAATGATGCTTGGTGTAATATATCAAATTATTAGTTTTATGCAATTCTGAAGAACTTAAGAAGTAATATCATAAGTCATTTGAGAACAAATTATAAGAGCTGAAATAATTAAGGTATGAAATGTATGAGTAATTTAATGGGGTAAATAAGAAGCAAAAATTTAGTTTTTTTTTATTTAAAGCATTACTCTTTTTAATGCTGTTTATTTTTTTTATTTTAACGAAACCACACTAGAAGCAGTATAAACAAATTTACATAAGTAAAAACATATAATTATGCTTCATTTTTTGTGCAACATATACGTAATTTATGTTAATTATCATGAAATAACAGTAAAAATTTTCATTTTTTATTTTTGCTTGTTTTATTAAATTGTGAAATTCCATAAAATAATAAATCATCAATGAATTATTTACTTAGATAATTTATTTATATTGTTTCTATGACTGCAATATTACAATTTAGACCATAATTTTGAACATAAGTTCTTGATAAACGGAGGGATTATTCGTGATGTTTGCCTTTTTTATCACAATTTCCTTCTGTTGAATAAAATTAAATAAAAAATCCATATAATTATTTTTATTGCATATTTTCCTTCTTAACATTTAATTTGACATGTTTGCTGAAAACAACATGTGGTTTCATTGGCTGCTGTAACAAATCTACAACTTCAAATGATTTTTATGGGTATTTTAAGCTTACCTCCTTTCTGATTTCTAGTTGATAATTAAAATTTATTTATATGAATGGTTTAAAATAAAATCATTAAAATATAATAATTAATAATTTCTAAAATCATGTTAATAAATATCACATAATTTATTTATGATTGCACTCAAAAAATTGAATGTAATTTTTACCTTTTTTAAAATAAAGAATTAAATTAAAATATTTTCTTTTTTTCAGAGATTCAATGACTGTTATTTTATTGCTTGCAATTGATGCATTTTAAATTGAAGAAATATAAGAACAATTAGTCTACTTTATTTAAACGTTTTCCAATGTACTGGAATTTCATTTTATCACCCGAACTTCATCATATATTAATTCCTTCTCGTTCATTGAATTTGCAGTATTATTTCCAGAAAGAATTTCGGCTTACAAGTATTGCAAAGGAGTTGATGAGAATGAATGATTTTTAAGGTTTCGCTGAGTAAGCGATTAGAGAGATAATTAAAATGAATGCAGGATCAACAGATTGGAAGTTGTTTTTGAGCTAAACTGGGGTAATTCGTAAATACTTGATGTAAATTAGATTTTCGCGATTTTCTATAATGCTTTTGTAATTAAATTTACAATTGTGTTCCTAGTTTAAATTAAATTCCTTGCTAAAACATTCAAAGTAATCTATATAAATTTATAAAAACTACTTTGTATTTTATTTTTAAAACATTTTTAATGAAGTTTTATCAGATAAATGTTTTATTTTGTATTCCTGCATCTGAAATCAATACAGTAATTAATTTTTTTTACAGATAAGAAACATATTTTTTTATTGTTAAGCTGCTAATGCTAAATCATTTGACCTTCGGGTGTCCAGTTGAAAATTTGGAACATGCTTTGTGAATCCGTTCAATAACTCTTTTGTTAAAAATCACTTATTTGTCATATCAAATGAAACTCAATATCTAACTTTGAAAATAATTTAATATGAGGGACAGACAGAAAAAAAAATTGAAAATGTGATATAGTTTTAAGAAAATACTTCAAAACATAATTTAATCAATTAGGAATTAGATTACAAAATATCCAATTAAACTTAGTAAATCATTTTGTACTCATGACATGTTATTGCTGTGATATTGTCATAATATTTGCAAACAAATCGATTACATCTCAAAACAATTTTTGGTACCTTTTAGACGATTATCTATGACTAGTCTAATAATCTTTCAAGTCATTTTTTTTTCAACAAAGCCTCCGTATTTTCAAAGATCATTTCAAGTTTTTGTAATAGAATTTAATAATCGCCTAGTGTATCAACATATCTGTTAGTAATTTTACTTTTTCTTGAATCTTGAAGATATAGTTTCCTTTGAGAATATTTAGCTTTTCATAGTTTCAAATAGTCATACTAAGGCAATAAATGTATTTATCGAGCCTAAGGAAATAAATGTATTTATCGAGTCTATGGTAATAAATGTATTTATCGAGCCTATGGTAATAAATGTATTTATCGAGCCTAAGGCAGTTGATGCATTTATCCAGCCTAAGTGAATGGATGCATTTATCGAGCCTAATGAAATTGATGTATTTATCAAGCCTATGATAATGAATATATTTAAATGAGCATTGTGATTATTATTTATTATGACATGCACTTATATAATCATCCGCTCTTGCAAGCTATTCACACTCTATATGCCATGATTAATGCCAAACATGACTTGGGATTTCAAGAGATGAACATGATGTGATGAACAGAAGTCAAGATGCTTATTTAATAATTCATCTATTGTTCTTTACAGTGTCATTTTATAACATTAACGACTAGATAAGGTATTTTAGAGATCCCAATCAAAATGTTAATTTGTATGTATTTATTGTTTTCAAGAGATAACTTCAGAACTCCTAGTATAATTATATAAAATGAGCTGTAAAAATATTAAATAATCTCAACTCTTTAAAATTCAATATTTGATAGAAACTGATGCAAGTGGCATTTTACCCTGACTCGTCATTTATGATAACGTTGAACCGAAGAATTATTTCTTGATCATCTGGAAATTAAACTCTTCTTTCATGATAGATGGTTCAATAGGAAGACCATATAAATAAAAGAATCAAAATAATTTGATTCTTTTATTTCTATGAAATATATATATATATATATATATATATATATGTATTTCATCTTATTAAAAAACCCAGCTTTCAGTGACATGACTTCACAGGAATAATTTGTGATCCGATTATTTTGTCTGTTATTTAGCTTAAATATTTATATTATAATGTTACTCTTAATACTGCATTGATACTTCTTTGAGCTTAACTGATTTGACAATAAATAGCGAGCTACGACTTAATCTTAACCGGAATGAAAATGAATGAGACATGAATTCAACTTTTGTCTGCAATTCCAATTTTATTTCATTATTGGAAGAAAGGGAAAATACAGCATTGACGTAGTCTGGTTGCACAATGAACAAATTATCTAAACTGTAATTTTGTATCTTTTTCATCATATACAACTAATTATTTATCATTCATATACTTAGAAATGAATTTCCGTTTCTTTTATTATGCATCTTTTTTTTCTAACTTAAAACAAATAAAAAGCTTTTTCCCTTTTTGTTAGGTTTGATAATATAAAAAAAACTTATCTGTAATCAAACACAGTAAATCATATTTCATTGTTATTTATTTTTATTCATTTGCATCAGTTAAATTCTGCATTTAAATGAAAAACACCTTTTTAGCAGTTGCAAGATTTAAGAATTGGATTATATTAACGTATGATAAATTGGTTCTGAAATTATATTCTCCAATAATCTCCTTAACACTTAGACATCTTAAATCTTTGCTATGCAACTGAAAACAATCATATTAAGAATATTTCATGAAATTAGAATTTTTATGTCCAATAATTTTTCTTTCTTTGCATTTAATAAATTTACTTGGTTAAAAATTGCGTTCATGCAACTAGAAAATTTTAATCCGTCTTTAATACAAAACAGAAAGCTATATTTCTAGTATACATATATTAAAAAGTTTCAAATATTAAACTTTTTTGTTAACGCATTTATTTAACCCATAAATATTAAATAATTTACAACAAATAGTAAATCTTTTTTTAAAAAATTAAAAGAATTATACTGGAAATTCAAAAGTTTCAACTACATTGTATTTGTTTAAATAAAATTAATGTAATGGTTTATTAAATAAATATAATAATAGTAATTTTTAAAAATAAATAAAAAATCCGAATACAGTTTTGAATTTTTATACATCTTTTGCAAAATTCAATATTTTGTTCGGAATTACAGGGAATCTATTATTAATCTAAGAACTATAAAAGCCATGGAATCAAATTCTTATACTTAATTTCAGCTAAGAATCCTACCATTCCTAACTCATTTTCTAACCATTTATTATTAATAAAATGGGTCAGAATATAAAATATTTTTATTAATAAGTAATTTGTTAATTAAATAATAAATATTTACTTATCAATAAAATATTATATTCAAATATTAAATATTTACTTATAAATAAAAGTCATTAAAAATTTAATTTTGAACTGAAACAGTAGGCGCTGTTATTCGACAATAGTATTAAACTCACTCCCATTTTATGTGTTTATTTATGCTTTAAAACTTAAAACAAGTAATATAAAAAATAAAGTCCTAGTTAGGTTAGGAAAGAAAAAGTTTATTTTTATTAAATAATTACAGTTGTTGTTTTCCGCTTTACAACGGAAAGTAGGGTTTGCAGTTCTTTCTGAGGGTATGGACTCCTGTCCACTTGAGGGCACTAACTCATACACGTCACAAACCCTTTTTACGGGGTGGACTTCCTTCATGCATTTCATTCTTTCATCACCAGATCGTAATTTAGATCAGGAACAGAGAACGTTAACCTCTTACCTAATACCCCCATTAGTATTATTCTCAACAGGGAGGACCCCGATAGATTTAACATCTACCACACACGGAGGGTTTTCGGCTGATGCGATGCGAATTCAACGCCATACCAACCAAGCTATCCCGACCTAATAATTACAATTACTGATTAATAAAATATTATACTAGTGATGAATTTTCAACGCCAATCGAAAGAATCCAATATGCGTGAATTTTCTACTTCAGTTAGGGTAACGTAATGGAGATCAGATTTTTTAAAATTTTCTTTAATCTCTATTATTATAATTTGAAAGTACTTCAAAATTAATCCGAAAAATTGATTAATTAAAGATGTTTAGTTTTAAATGCATCCAGCATTAAACAACACAGGCATTAAATATAAATGCATTAACATTAAATTATAAATTAATACTCGGCCGAAAACATATTAAACCTAACCTCATAAGCGTGGGAAAAACTGAATTATTTACTTATTAGGAGGTGGGGAAATGAAAATTATTTGCTAGAAAATTAGTTTGTATTAATTTATTAATAAATTAATGGATTAATATTTGAAAACCTATAATAACATCAAATGCCATACGCAACCAAATTTTAAAAAAAATTAATAGAACTTGAGTGAATGAATAAAAAGTATTGTATTAACGATTGAAAATGTGAACAATGTATTTAAATATATAGGGAAAGTGTCAATTAACAGTAGGAATTGTTAGAAAGCAGCAAATTAAATACAAATAATTCAACTATTACTACAATTTAAATGTTAATTGCATTTTTTACAAAATTTAAAATTAAAAAAATTGAGATAACAAAATTTGTGTAGTTTTTTTTTAAGGTCTCAATAGGAAATCACGGAGCACTTTACCTAATTAGTTCATTGAACTTCTATTTTGAAAACTTAATTAGGTATTTCAATATTAAATTTGATGAGTCACTGTATTTGAATAACCAAAATCGAACTTGATTTTCCTTAATACTCTGCAGGGAAAATTACCTTGTTTATTACCCAAATGTAACTTTGTTTCCATAATAATCACTGTTTTACTATTAATCTCTAATTGGGGATTTAAGTTTCAAATTTGACGAATAATTCTCCTTAATTTCATAAAATTAAAACACTTATTATCTATTAGTTATTCACTTATTTTTCAATTCATTAGAATTGCATGAGTGAAATGAATTTTTATGTTCCAAAGGATATTATTCACAATTATTAAGAAATAAAGTAAGACTTAAAGTCGATTTACATATTCAAAATGCATAATAAGATATTACTTTTTGGAAAGAAAATTAAATTATACAATTCGCAAGTAAGAACTCTCTTATTTAACTGATTTATTAATCCACATTAACAAGATGTAAGAAGTAGGAAAACTTTATTGTTTATTAGAAATATTTTTATTACCCAATTCCTTAATTACTTAACAGAAAATACCGTTACTTAGTTTGATTTCATTACAATGCAAATTAATATTCCTGTATTTAATAAAGTTCTAGAAAGCATTTAATAATGAGGGAATAAAATTTAAGAAGGCATGAGGAAAATTTAATAATTAACAGCCCATTCATTAAGAATAAATGTATTTTTGGCTGCAAATGCCTGAGGAACAACTCAAAGAGAGAATTAAAAGATGCTTAAAATTTCCCTTCATTTTTTCTCAAATATATTACTTTTGAAAACTCAAATCATTAGTCAAGAAAGCAAGGTGAGAATAGAAAAGATGTATTTGCATTGAATAATTAATGTATTTTGCTTGATATGAAATATTGTAAGATATAAAAAATTTTATGTGAAGAAATTTCAAATTTCAGTGTCTCAACTCAAATTTCAGTGTCAAAAAAATCTTATATAACTCCTCTCTTTGAAAAGTTAATAAATAGAAGATTCTTTTTTTCGGTAAATTTAACTGCATAATTTATGGTATTTAAAATTTTTTAAATATTTGAATGGAAATACATTCTTATTTCATGAAATCGGGAAGAGACCTAAATCTTATCTGTTTATCACTTTCTTTGAATCATTCCATATGCATGTATTCGATTATGTAAAACTTTTAAATGTAAAAATATGATTCATATTTATTTCAGCAAAATAGATAAATATATTCATTACTTTATTCAATAAATTCTTTTTACTTTTACATTTTCCTTTAAAGGAAACGAGAATTCTGTATTTCTATTGTTTATCTAAAACATAAGGCCCTTAGAATTTTCTATGAATATATAATTTAGTTTCTCACATCTATGAATATATAATATTCTCTTACTAGAGACCTATGCTTGTTTAAGTTTTATTTTGCGTTAATATACAAATTTCTTGTTATCTAAATTAATTTATATTAATTATATTATATACATTGCAAATATTATTTATTCATATGGAATTTGTATGATGAAGAGCTATGTTTTTAAAAATAAAAATAACTCATAATTTTAATCGTAAATATTATCACCAGTTTATATATATTTCCATGAATCTTTTTCTTGTGTTTTATTGTTGTGAAATGTCCATTTTTCTTATCAATTTTTTAAATGTCTTTTTTAAAACTTTTTTAAATCTTCAAATATGATTCTTTTTTATAACTTTTCTGTTCTAATGCTGCCTTATTTTATTATCTAAAAGCAGATTATTTTTATAAATCTCTTACCTTAAAGTTAAAAAAATTGCATTTGTTTTTTTTTCTAAGTTTGTAGAATTCTATGTTGATAACACTTAATTTACTAAATAAAAGTTTAAAAAATAGACAAGAAATTTTGAATAAAATTACTACAGATTTCATTTATAGTTATTCTGTTCATTTTTCAAAACGTTTCAAGAAAATTACCAAAGCCTGTTATCTTTATTTTTATAGCTAATTAATAGTTATCAATAAAATCATTATCATTAAATCTCAAAAAAAATTATTTGCAGCATTGGTCAAGTCCATGGATTTATCCATAGTTTAAAAGTACGTAGTCAATTAAACAAAAAAATATGCCCTGACAGGTTTATAGGAACATTTTACTCGGAAAAATCCGATAAAAAAAGAGAAAGCCAAAAATTTTATTTAAAGGCGAAAACGTTTTGCAACAGCATTAAGAAGGAGAATAAAAACACACTTAGGAAGGAACGTAGAGTAGAAAGAAAGGACTTGTTATCCCTTCCTCTTCACTCCTGTCGAGTTCTCGTGCTTTGCTTTCAGGATGGGTTTGTGACGGTATCAAATTGCACCATGCGTCTACGAGAAAGTTCTTTGTCAGCTTCTTGGTGGAAAGCAAGAAATGGAATGACGAAAGGACCATATCTCAAGCCTCGAGATTCGAAACCGACTAAAAAATACGAAGATAGTTGCAATAGATTTGGAAAGCTAAAGACTGTGAAACCATTTGCCAACATTTTTAATGGTAAATTATATTAAAAATTATACTGTAAGATGTGATGTTTCTTTTATGTGAGCGGTAAAGACAGTGTTCACATCCAGTTTTAGTTCGAAATTTTTATAAACATATAAATACGAGACATGACACACACATAAAACAAAAATACGAAAAGCACACAATACTATCTCATAATCTTTCTGTTTTGTCAGTCTTAGACCCAGACTGAACTCTATTCTCTCGCTTCATCAGTCCTCCCTTTCAACTGACCTCCTATCTTTTGCTTCGTCAATTCCAGAATGACTTGATTTCCCCCTTCCGATTCGTCTCTTAACATTGTTCCTTCATTCTGCAATCAATCTCTCATCGACTCTCTCTGGTTGATTTCTCTCCCCACTCAACCCTTTTCCCTCCGCGTTCTTGCATATCTCCACAAAAAGGGTTGTTAAGTGAGGTAAAAAGGGTTGCCAAAGAGTGCGGACGTCCCATATACATACAAAGCTATTTCGATTTATGTAAAATATAAGTAACCGAAAGAAAAATGGAGTTGAAAACTAATTTCTCTTTTAGGTCCCATGTAGATAACCATACATAAAGATGGCAGTATTAGTTTTCTATCGCATTTAACGACAAAACATGCGTCTATAAACATAAAAGATATTACTACATAAGTATTTAGTAAACAAATTACAGAAGTACAAAATGTAAAAGAAAGTTTCGATTACTAAAATTTGATAATATCACTATAGTTGTCACACAATACATACGAAGATCTCCTCTAACCATTGTATCCCCTGCTATATATACCTTTTTAAAAATGCCTTTCTTCCTTACATATTGACTTATTCTTAAACTTTATTCATTGATTTGGAAATCATTCAATAAATATTTCAAATACAAGAGCTAATCGGTTATCCATGCATTGAAAATCAATCAATGGGTAAAGTACTGAAAAAATGGAACTCATGCGAGTATGTTATAAGAAAAGCATTCAATAAACACACTTAAAATAAATATAGACGATGAATTCACAAATTTTATGATTATATAAATGAGTAGTTTTTTCCTCTCTTGTTTATAAGTTACAAAAAAAACGTCCAAAAATATTGGAAAATTTTTAAGAAAAATTGCTTGATTTTTACTTGAAAAACTTGGCTCAAAATAGGAACGATAAAAGCAGCCAGCAGTTTTCGCAGGATATATATTTGGAGTTCAAAAGAGGTTTTAAAGGTGCATTCGAATTTTTCATAAAGTAAAAACACCTTGAAAGTTCGCTGCTCTAAAGAAATATGTGGGTGGTAAAATAAAATCTTACAAAAGAAAATTTTATTTCTTCTCGTATGGAACAGCCTTTAGACCAATAAATACTAATATTGAACTATTTTGTAGCACAAACATTTATAAATCTGTGGGTTTGGCTAAATTTATATAATAGGATCAATAATAAAAATACGAAATAAAATTATGAAACGCATTATAAAATTATTTAAGTGATATGATAATTATTGAAAAACTTTTTTATTTAAAACTGCATTTAGAGCAAGCTTAATGATTTCAAAAAAAATCATAACCTATATAAATATTTTTAAGCAAGTATAATATTCTTTTTAACAATGTGCGTATAATTTTAACATGAGACAGTATTTTGATAAGCCAGCTGAGATGTAAATATATGTGCTTCATTCATTCAATCGAATCTCTTCCAAAATATTTACTAATGATCCTTTCACTTATAAATACAGCTTCTTATAAAAAATATCCATTTCACATTTTGATTCTTATAAAAAAATATTATATAACTATTATCAAAATTTTTACCAGTTACTATAAATCTGACGAAATTTAAACTTTAAGTTTCTTGTAAATTTTTATAATTTGTATGAATTTGTTATTTAAAAAAATGAAAAAAAATCACTTAACATAACATCATAATTATTAACATCATAAACAATAAAGAATTATGAAAAATTTAAATATAGTTGGCTAAATTGTTGAATTTATATATTTTTTCCCGGAAAATAAAAGAACAAAGTAAAGGATGAAAATTGAGAATTTAAATTATGAGTTTATTATATGTTTATTCTGATATCATTAATGGGGATAGTAAGAAAAGCGATGAGAGAATAAAATAATAATGAGAATAATAAATTAAAGCTCCTAAAAGTTTTATTTAAATAAGTCAAAAATACATACATTTTCTTCATATTTTTCATACAGATTAAACCAAATATTGTGGTTTTAGTGAAAGTTTAATGGTATTAATTTTATATTAATAATCCTTTCTGTTGTACATACTCAATATTTTTAAAACAAATAATTTTATGATTCCCAAAAATCAGTTTACAAGTTAAAACATGGAATACGTATCAGTAACATTCGTTAATTTATACTAGAAAATATTATACAGCAGCAAATATCGCATGGAAAAATTATTTTTTCATAAAACTTGGAATGCTTCATAAACGATTTCTTGTAACTTTGGAATAGCAAAAAATAAAAAAAAATTCTATTAAAAGATGTTTGAATATTATAAGGATATTTTATATTTTACTTCATATTTACATTTTTTTGATACTTTTGAATATTATGATATGCTGTGCTGTTTTTCATTTTATTATAACATAGAAGTAATTGGGATTAAGCATAACAAATAAAAGCTGATATCCTTTAGAATAATAAAATGGGAAGCAAAATTTATTTTTCATCATTATCCTCAGGTCTCTATCAAGATCGTTTTCGTCATTTACAGCGAGAAAAAATAAAGCTGGAAAGTGAATTCCATACCCTTCACTTCCGAAAAATCTCGAATGCCATGGTGTTTGTTCTGAAAAGCCGTTTTAGTTCAATATTTGCTCTACATTGTTTGGCGAACAAAGCGAGAACTTTTGAAATCCCTATTGTTTGCGTCTTTCATATTTTTTTTTATCTTGAGTTCATGGCTCAGAGGCTCTCCCACATTTATAAAGCAATATCGAGGAAGTTTAGAAGGATTTTAAAGAAGTAGATTAAATAGTAATAAACAAAACTTATTTTAGTTCAGAGATTTCCATATAAATTTTATAAAGTAGAAGGTTTCAACATGGTTGCAGATTCATGAACACTTTTCATTATAAGAAAAAGCATTTTCAATGTTTCAAAAAGTAGAATGTCGAATAAATTATGCATAATTTAACATTTTCTTTTTTGGTAAGAAAATGTGTTTGCTTAGATGACTCAAGTGATTAAACATAACTTTTTGTTACACAATATAATTTCGACAAAAGATTTTTCTCTATCCTTTAGTTCAATTTAATTTATTAAAGTATACAATTGATAAGTTGGAACGAGAAAAGATTTTAGGAAATGCTTTTAAGTCGCTTAAAAATATAATCATGTTTTAGTATTTATTTTTTGCTGAAAATTATGTATTAAATTATTTATCCCTTTTATAAATGAAAACAATGTTTTCTGTTACTGAGTTCCTATAACCACTTAATATATTAACTTAAAAAACATGTAGCTACGCAACATTTTTATCACTACTTTAATGCAAATGTTCTTACCACTATTTTGTAATGATATAGTATTTTTTGTATTTTGTGTTTTATACTTACCACCATTTTTAATCCTTTATGTTATATATATAAATATCGATTGTAAATATAGTTAGCTCAGACTTGTCTTTCCGGAATGGTGAACAGCTACCTACAATGGTGACCCGGTTTCCTTCACCGCTCATGTTGTGGTGATTAGGTGCCTACTCCTGTCTGGTACTGTGATTCACTTTCATTCCGTTCTTGGATGTTTATATTCCGCTATTAGTCCCTGCCGCAGTAGTTGTCGCTACTATTCTACACTTAGTATTTTGTACTATTCTCCGCTGAGATTCCGTAATGTGAACCTATTGGAGTGCCATCTATGACATTCTCCTAGTCTGAAAGTAGAACTTTGGTACATATCAAGCGTATTATTTGACGGTATGCGTACTTGCAAAAATGTCCTTATGAGTGAAGAGGAGACGTTGAAAAAAGAAATTGGGAAGTTGAAAGAAACAATTTAGCAGCTGCAAAAGTCATCTACTACCGATGATGAAATTGATTTAACGGATATATTATCGAATTACACCAGAGTTATCTTACTTCTGCCCCAACAAACCAGATGTATGGTTCGGTCAAGCCGGATACAAATTTGCATAGATGTTTATAACTTCTGATTTCACAAAGTATTATTACATTGTGGCCGCCGGCTTTCTGGCACAGAGGTAGTGCGTCTTCCTTTGTGTTCTGGGAGTCCCGGGTTCGAGTCCTGGTTCGGGCATGATTGTTCATCTGTGTGCTATCTGTGAGATGTGTGACTGTTCTCCCCTGTAAAAAGAGGCTGTGCAAGCAAATGTGGTGAGTGTGTAGCTAAGTCATACTCTTGACTCTAGTTGACGATGCTTCAAAAACAAGAGACACTCCTCTCGGCTGAAATATGCTGCTGTATCTGCAGAAGGCTTGCCCATGACAAGGGCCATAAGTAACAACATCAACATTTTGGCCAACATGCATAGTAAATATGTCTAAAATTGACGATAGCATTACTAACCCACAATCTACAGCTATGTACAAAACTTTAAGAAAGCAACTTATCAGTCGGTTCGCAGTTTTCGATGAACAAAAGGTACAAAAACTGGTTAGGACTTGAATAATTGGTAAATCGCAAAATGTTATGATGTTTCTTTGCATCTATCTCTATCATTGGACCATATTTCCTTGAAAAGATAACTTCAAATGGAATACAAACCTGTTCTGTCACAGAACAATGGTACCATTTTGTAACCCCAAGTCTTCTACGACTTTCAAAACATCATTTTCATCCAGGATGGAGCACCACCTCATATTGATCGTCGTATAAAGTGGTTGTTAATACAGCATTTTAAAGAAACTCGAGTTATCAGTCGTCATTTCCCAATAACATGACCTCCTCATTCTGAATAACCCCCCTTTCGACTTTTGGTTGTGTGATTATTTGAAAGATATCTGCTGTCAAGGGTTTTAATATCCATCAGATATGAAGGACAATGTTCGACGCTATTTTCTTAATATTTAGGCAAACTCACTCCGGCCATCTATAAAAAAATGTTTCTCCTATTAGAGATTAGAGAACTGGTGAAAATGAAGGACATATTGAGCATTTTAATTTTGCTCCATTTAACAATTATAAACCTTATAGAATGGTTTCATGTTTATTACAACGCCACCTAAAGGTGAATTTTTGTAATATTGTATTTTATTGAATAAATGTAAAGCTCATCATCTCAATCTGTTGTTCAAATTTTATTTCAATTGGATCAAAAGAACACATTTTAGATTCCTCTGAAGTGAATAACATTTTTTTTTTTCATCCTAGAACCTTAATTAAGAACAGTATCTTATTTTATATTATTTCTTACAATTCCATTTTCAACAGTGAATTTCTATTAAAATGCCTTTAATTTCACTTTAAATTAACATTTGCAATTAAACGGTAATGCCAATACGGTCCTAAATAAAAACGGGTTTGAGAAAATAAAATAACAAATGTTAGATAAAGTACTAAATGTGATTTTTTTAATGTATTTTCTCCTTATGTGTATACTTTAAATGGGGTCTTTTCTGTTATGGTTTGAAGAACGCTTTTATGTTTCTTTTTGTTTGCATTTCTCTTCACGTGACATTAAAATACGATGCATCTCTGTTTACTACGTCTAAGATTATACAATAAATTTGCTAGGAAAATAGTAGTTGTATTTTTATGATTATACGAAAGAGGGGGAAAAAGTTCTGTTACGGTAATAAGCCTTTCTATCAACATATAAAGAAATTTGCTAAAAAATTGAGTTATTTTTTATAATTTCCATTTACCATGTTATCTCGTTATCTGCGGAGTAAGGAACAGTCAATTTTCTTTTTAAACCAAATCATCTTTCTGAAGAAAATATAAATTCGGTCTTTTTTTTTCTGGAAAGAACAATTTCAGCAAATCCAAAAGGCAATATCAATTTCTAGAATTCAATAATAGCTTTTTTTCTATTCTTGTTAAAGTTCATGTACTTGAGAGTAAAAACATGTTTCCATTTAAAATGACCAACCATAAAATTGCATGAAAGAATCATTTTTAAATTTAAATAGAATTTGTATTTTTAATGTAAAATATTCTCTGCTATTGTTAGCTCATAGAGAAAATTTTAAAGACCCTGTATTCCTCAAAAGCTTGCAATAAATAATACGCGAATTCGAAACAATATTTCAAAATAACCTTTTCTCTTTTATAGTTCCATTAATATTCTAAATGTATATAAAGTATTATTTCCATTATATAATAATATTTATTTATAATTCTCAATTCAAAAATATTAAATGTTCAATGAAGGAAATAACGAAACGTTCTTAACTGAGAAGAAAGATTAAATATTGTAAAAACTGTAAACTACTTCATCGTAGTTTGTAGTAGATTTACATATGACACAGGTTTATTTTATATCTAACATTAAAATATAAATTCTGAATGTATTTCTTAAAGATAATATGATACTAAACCCCTATTCTTTTAATTTGAATGATGGACTTGCAAAATTTTCAAGCATCTTGTCATATTAACATCATTTCTGAAGCCGAAGTCAAAAACAATCGCGGTCAGACAGGCATATTTTGTAAGTAACCTATCACATTTTAGGGAATATTTATGGAAGGCAGTTAAAGTTTATAATTCAGTCTTTTCCTGTTTTGCATCCAAGAACGTCTAAAGTCTCTTGACTTTATATAATTATAGTAATAGCTAACTTTTACAAACATTTTTGAAAGTCATTCTTATAGCCCAATTTCTCTTGAAATAAAAGTTACAATCTGAACAATCAAATTTAGGACTAATAAAACACCTTCCATACAACTGCAAATTTCGGACGCGTAAACTGAATGCTATTTCTCAAACTCATGACCCTGATAGAATTTTATACAATATGCTTCTTCATTTGAATTAAAAATCTTTTCTACAGCTCATTTGCATCAGTAATAGGATATGAAATGCGCAGTTATTTCCTACCTAATGGGATGAAACTAATGTAGTATCCGTCTTCGAACTGGGAAGCATTTCAAAGATTTATTAAGCTATAGATCAATCTCCTGAAAAGCTGTAAATGCAAACTTTTTTGAGAATATACTCAATATCCACCTCAATGCAATGCTTATTGATTAAAAATGAGAGCGTTGATCAGGGAAATGATATGAATGTTAGGTTTTTTATTCTTCATTTAAGTCTAATCCGTTTTTTACATAATCTTTTTGTGGATCAGCTATTGTGGATTGTACATCATCCATATGTAGATCTGCAGTTCTGCTGCCAAAAGTCGGATATTACTTCAATAAAGCAACAGTTTCAAATGGATGTTAAATTACTTTTGGTGCCATGGCATGCACTCTTTCCGATAAAGGAGGGGATACACATTGAAAAGAGTCGTTGTGTATACTTTTATTGAAAGAGGAACCGACATCGTGATCCTGTGATAAAAATTCGAGAAGTTGATTTTCCATTTGCTAAAGAGATGCGTTTGTTGAAGTTCATTTTTGATCAGAAACTCGCTTTCCTTTTACATGTCTCCTTCATTTGAGAAAGAATTGTGAGAAATCGTTCAATATTCTGAAAGTACATCATGGGGAAGAAAAGGGGAACTTCACTTCGCATTTATCAATCCGTGATACTCTCCCTAATGATTATGGAGGTGAAGTATAAAGATCTGCTCGTTCCAATGTTTTACGACACATTAACACATTATACAAAAATACACATATGCTAAAAAAAGAAGAAAAAAAACTTTATGTGGAATGGAATATTAGAAAACTAAACCCACACGATTCTCAGTTACGGATGATAAAAATCAAGTATCTTTATCTGATACTTAATAAATGAATTCTCTATATTTAAAAAATACTAAATTTCTTCCGGCATAACATTTTTCTGACATTTCTTTGTCTGCGCGTAATCCTCTATTTACACCAGAAGTCATTTTTTTGTAACTTTTATAGAATTTTTTAATCAAAAGACTTTGAATTTTTTTAAATCTTCTAATTACTAAGCAGATATGCAGAAAGACTTTTAATCTAATTTTTTTGAACTTTATTGTCGGTAATCAATAGAAATGGTTTTCGGTTATAAATTTTGAATTTTAACTTGTTTATACAAGAATTCTTATTGCACAATATAGGAATTTCATGCATATATTTGCTTTATATATTACTAATGATAATGCTTTATATATTACTAATGATATTACTAATGATAATTTAATGTGTATTAACTTATATGTTCACAAAATGTTTCCTTTAATTCTTTATGAAAGGAAGCACTTATGTCATTTATGGCGCTTAAAAACATGCATTGTAACCAAGTTTATGACAAAAATTTACAGTATTAAAGTTATGTTTACTTATTCTGATTCATTGAAAGTTTAATTTTAATAAAAACTCAAATGTTTTTTATAACGCTTTAAAGTAACTTAACTTCGTTTTCTTATACTTTTCTAAACCAAGTTTTTTTGTACTTTTCTTAAACATTTAAAAATACCACAATTCAAACTAAATAAACAATATAAATTTAATTTTTTTATATAATTTACCTTTCACATTAAACATTATCATTAAAACTTTCATTAGAATTCAAATCTCCAAACAATTTCAGGATTAGAAATATTATTGATAAAAATTTAGAATTACATAATCATTTTTCTTAATTGTTTTTCTCATTATCTAGCTGAATTTTTTTACTGGGTTGTTAAAAGGATAAAGAAAAAAAATTGCAAGATTATTACAAAAAATTATTAGAAACGGAAAGGGGGCCCTATTTTTTACCTCAATGCTTAAGATCTTTCCAAGTTGAAAGAATTCGGTCCTTGTGTTTTATTAATTAGCTCCACCTTACGTTTTCATTCAAATTATCCCTTTAACGAGCTGATTATACTTTATCGCTGCTTAATCCTATTTTTTCATTATAAATCTTGAAAGTGTTAATAATGTTAATATTTGTTTGATGTCACTAATATTTTGGAATTATAATCTAGTAAACTATTCGAATATTTAATCAGTTGTTATTTAAGCGCATGGACTATTCTCATGATGTAAAACAAAAATTTGTTTTCATGTCTGTAACAGCTTTTGTGTTTACATTTTGGTCATAGTAATGAGTCAATAAAATGAATTTTTATCTTTCTACTTTATAATAATCTTCTCTTTATAATAATTTTATCTCTTTTTACAATAATTTATATCTTTCTGCTCTATATTAATATGAAAGCATTTTACCTTCTGAAATACAAGATTTATATTTCTATTAATATGAATCTAGGAATGAAATTAGAGAATTCAAAAATATAGTTCATCTAATGAATAATGGATCAAAGTGCATAATGAAAAACGAGATTTGATTAACTTTTTATCCGAAAAAGCACAAAACAGAAGTAACAAAAACACAAACCACAATATAAACGGAAAGCCCTTAGTATATAGTAACAGTAATAACTTTAGATTATACCAAGTGCAATCTCACTCTCTCGAACTATCTCTTGAAAAAGATTCTTTTGATACCTTAAAAGTGTTTATATATCTCTGGATAATCAGAATGCCACTTGAAATTGTCCAATCAAATCTCCAGATAACATCTCCATATTTAAAATATAATTCTTGGATTGTGCCGAACTACTTTTTTTTAACAAAAATTACCGATTTCTGAAGTTTGTTAGCATAGCATTCCTTAAAAATTTCTGTACTACTATCTCCAACTATAAAAATATGATAAAGCAGGTATTACAGATTCGTAACAGCATTCAAGTTAATCTGTTAATAATTGTGGACGAATCAAAATGTAATATGATGCTAAGTTCAAATATGGATACTCTCTTGAAAGGCAGTTACAATTAGAAAATCACCTTTCAGAATATATAATTATATATCCGAATGCTACTGATATTTTTAAATATAATGGCATCAAAGATTTCTCCTCCCTCTAGAGAATTTATAGACACACAACTTTAATACATTAACATTTGAAGGTCAATCGATATTCGTTACGGATATAGTGAACAGTTTGAAATGGGGCTCACTTTAACGGATTTAATTTGATTCTATTAGAACTTGACACTACGCAGTCGTCTCTCTGCAAGTCGAACTGATTAAACCAACAATGATAAAGTGACCTATCAATTCATCTAGCTATCTAATTAATGTGGCATGTTAAAGAACTCTTCTACCCTAATAAACAGAAGGACAGAATTCTAGAAAGTGTTAACAAACTAAATATTGCCAAAAAGGACTGATACAGATTCGATGGAAAAATTAAATGCATGTATAGGAATTATAACGAAAGGAAAGAAAATCACAGAATCACTGATTTGAAGCAAGTTGAATGTCAAAAACAATTATTGGCATTAGTATAACAAATGTAGGGTATATGATTTTTTCAACTTTAATAAAAATGCATTAATATGGCGCTTTTTAATATTTAGTTAAATACGACAGATATAAGTATACCAAAGATATAAGAAGAAATCTGAATCTACGATTGTAGGACATAGATTCGAATTTATACGCTTCTTTCATGTTGATTGTACATAAAAGGGCACTTTTTCTCAAAAAAATTGTGCCAAATATATATGCTGTACAAAAGATAAAAGATAAATTCAAAACGTGAATCAAAATTATGTCACCATCACCATTTGTTCAAAATAGGATGAATCGATAAGTTTCTAATAGGGCCACATTTCAAATTTGTAGAAGATTCTTCCTGCTAATGAAAATGGATTTTCTACATTTGAAAATTCTTTCTTACTGACGGTTGATGCTTCGATATCGATTCAAATAGCATTCATCTGTACAAATTACATTTCTAACAAAATAATAATTTGATTCCGTTTGAAATGAAGTCTAACTGTAAAAATTTGATATGATATAGTAATTTGTTTCATGGATTGCACATTTGCTATACGGATATCAGTAATTAGGTAAAATATTCTCTGAAAGGAAAAGAGAAAAAGAACAACCGCTTTTCTAATAATGAGTTTTCAAATGACTATTTGTGTACTAACATAAGGAATAAGGTAAAAAAAAATAATTAGCCGGCATATCAATTGTTGCATTGATTTTTAAAGTTTCGTCCATTCTGGGCTCGTAAATATGCAATTTATTTTCTAGACAGGTAATTTGATAGCGAAAAATAATTTTGGTTTCATTTTACTACTAGATGCTTGTGTTTCCCAGTATCAGAATTCTTGAAGTAAATAATCGGGATTTCAACATTTTCCTCATTATAGAAATATATAAATCTATTGAAAAACTTAATATCAAGTATGCAATTGTAATTGTAAACAAAAATTTTCCTATTAGCCATTAAATTGCTTCTCCGGGGAATTTTAATTTTTCTGTATATAAAATTAAGATTTATTGAATGCTCATATGGAAATCAGAATTAAAAAAAATATTTTGAGTTAATTTTCTGATATGTTGTGACAAATTTTTAAGATAGAAACGTAAATATCCATAGATATATGAATAAAAGTTTTCTACGTAAATGAATGTAAAAGAAACATTTTGCTAAAATACAATATTACTTTATTGAAATCTTATATAAATTTAACATTCCTGTATTTTTTTAAATTTGAGCTTTCACAGAAGTTCAGGAAATTTCTTAAATATTTTTCCTTATTTAATGAAAATTCGTATTTAAAAATATATGTCTAAATGCAATAAATAAGGAACTAAAAGCTCGTTCAATTTTTTGGAACATTATATATATGTACATATGTGTGTGTGTGTGTGTGTGTGTAATATGATGTTTTTATTTGTGAAAAATAATTTCCCTGTTTAGAATAAATATATTTAGGATATGGTGGTTCCGTTTGCTTTTAAATACATTCCTTGTAGTTTTACACTTTTTTTAAATACTTGTGATTTGCATAGCAATCTTTCCAAATAACAAAAGAAATATTTCTCAAATTTAGAATAAATATAATTTCTTAATATATATAAAAAAAGAAAGATCGTTAGAAATATAATAAAATATTTCTAATAATTTTTCTTTATATTTCTTAAATTTATTAGAAATATTAATTTTATTACGAATCACTGGCAAGTAATTTTACAGTACTCCTTATTTTTATAGATCCAAAAATAAACTAATGAATTCTTGAAAAACTTGGTAGAATTACAGTTCTCTCAAAAATATATTGAGATATTATTTTTTAAGATAATTAAATATTAATAAATAAGAGAAGAACATTAATATTTAAATAATATTAATCAATAATATATTTGGACACTAATTTCATTACCCGAAAAGATCTTCAGCCTGATGTCTATTTTAAGTAACAGCCCATCTTGACTCTTGGAGCTGCTGTAGAATAAATGTTTTCAGATCTTAAGGACGTAATTAATTCACATCATCCTCGTATTATTTTCCTTGAAGAAACAAACTTATAATCACAATTTTCTATTATAATCTCGTACAAAAATGAAACGAAAGGAGGAATTTTGTTTACTTCGAATTAAATCCCTTCATATCCCTTAATTCCTTTTGAAAATAATAATAGTTCAAATTCCCACTCACACCTTATGTGCAGTCAACAATCTTTGTTTACCACCCAATACATCTGTCGAACAATATATTCTGGATATTCTCATATCCCAGGTTCCGAATGTTTCATCATACCTGGTGATATGGATGATCACAGCCCAATATGAAGCAATACCGTCATGTTCACGAGATCAACAAATTGAAATCATATTGAAGAAATATAATACTTGTCTCCTTAAAGATTATAAATGCATGTACTTGCATGAACGGACCAAAACTTCCATTTCACTTGCTATTTACACTATTATCTTGCTAAATATACTTTTACACATATTCTAAGATATGGAGTTTCTTTTATGTGAGCTATAGAGACAGTGATCACATCAAGTGTTAGTCCCAAATTTTTATTAACTAGTAGATACGGGACACAGCACACACCCATAAAACAAAAGTAAGAAAACCACTCCAAACTATCTCATCATCTATCGATTTTCTCTGTCTTAGACCCATACTGACTTCTATTCTCTCGCTTCATCAGTCCTCCATTCCAACTAACCTCCTATCTCTTGCTTCGTCAGCTCCAGAATGACTTCTTTTTTTTTCTAGTATTTTCGTTTTAGCATTCCTCTTTCGTTCTTGAATCCATCTCTCATCGACTCTCTGGTTGATATCTCTCTTCGCCACCCCTTTTCCCTCCCCCTTGCATATATCCACAGGAAGGGTTGCTATGTGATGGTGAGAAGGGTTGCGAAAATGGCGGCCATTACACATATAACTTTTTTTACAGATAGATAATGACTTTATTGATAGATTAGGACATCACTTTCCTTCAAAGATTTATGACCATAGACAAAATTTCTAAACTCATTGTGCCTCAATATACAATTAATTTTAATGTAACCAAATGGTCTTCATGGAGGTCATAACTGAAGAAATGTTAACACTGATTAAACTGATCCTAAGATTAAAATGCTACAGAAATATTTATTATTGCGGCCGATCACTGAATATCGAAAAGTCTCAATGTTTTAAAATAATCAAAGAAAAGCATAGTGCCGGAAGTCCCACTAAAGACAGAAGCTTATAATAAAATTCGTCAGTAAACAACAGCTGAAAACTCATAAATTTGAAAATAAATCAAAGCCAATTCGAGAAGAATACAAATTTCAAGTAAAAAGAAATCATGGAAATGATATATAAATAGTATTAGCTCCCCAATTTCAAATTGGAAACTATGGGAAAGGATGAAAAAATATGAGAATATTATAGAACTAAGAAATTAATATAGCATTATTAAAAATATTGCAAATTTCATTGTATGGAAATCAATCCAAACTTCAAGAAATAACAATTATTCAAATCTGTTTTCACACCATAAAATTATCAACATATTAATTTTACCACCATAATTATTGTCGAAATGCAAAAAGTTAATTTTCTTACATCCTTATTATTCCATAAAACAGATTTCAATTTCTCTGAACTAAAGAAGTTCCTTTCTGAAACCCATAAATCATCTCCAGGTCCCGATAATATCAATTATATTATGATGTAACATTTAACTAATGCATCTTAAGTAATCTCTCTACAACAGAATGTGGCACGGACACACTTCCCTATCCTCCAAGGAATATAGTAATATTACATCTATTTTTAACCCTGTAAAAGAGCCATCATACTTAAGCAGTCATCGACCCAAAACTCGCATTAATTGTCAGTGTAAAATGCCTGAAAAGGTGGTCAATAAGCGGATAATGTATTATTTAGAATTCGTTAAAGGTTTTAGTTTCTATCGAAGCGAGCCTAGGGAGGGATGTTATATGATTTGGCAATTTAATTGCATTTCAAATATGAATTCGAAAAGCCTTTATTCATAAATTGCATACCATAGCCATTTATTTCAACTCTGAAAAGGTCAACTGCTGTGCTTCACATTTTGGCATGCGTCGAGATTTGTAAGATCGCAATTACCGGAGTAATTTATCCTATTTATTAAGATTTTTTTTAACTTCGGAGATTTAAAATCAAAATCAGAGATCAATTTTATGACTTCAGTCAAGAAGGAATAACTCAATGGAAAGTTCTGAGTCAGTGCTACGCTGTTTGTTTTGAGAATCAGTTCTTTGCGCGTATGGAATCTTGAAAACTTTGAGGATAAGGCGCCTTTTTTACGTCCACCGTCTATGTATTCCTTTGCTGAAGATATTTTCTTATACATTTATTGAGGGGTAAATACAAATAAACATAAATAAAATCCAACAATGGTTTGTTTTTAATGCTTATTTGCAGTCACAGCAACATATGTACATTTCTATAGCTAACGTCTCGTCTACGCAGAGCATGGAAATAAACTTGACAGGCCAACTTATCTATGTTACTGATGAAATCAAATTCATATGACTTATTTTTGAAAAACAAACTCGCTTTCCAACCTCATGTAATATAATTGCAATATACTAAAATCTCGTAAAAGTTTTGAACGTTCTGGTAATATTTTCTTATACATCTTAGTAAGCTTCCAGTGCAACACAGATTCATGTCTATAGAACACCCATATCCATCAAGAGGGAATACATGTGGATGATATTCAGCAGAGCAAAGTGTCTTAAAAAAGGGGATTTTAACCATCAATCCTTTCTGAGACTTTACAGCACAGCATTTCGAAAATCACTCGTTGAAAACTTGTAAGCTTAATGTTGCCTCATTTTTATTATAGGTGTATCATGCCCTTAATTACTATTTCGAAAATTAAGGGCATGTTTATATATCGTTTATGTTTATGTATCGTTTTCGTTTATGTATCGTTTATGTTTATATATCGTTTTCATTATTTATTTCAAAATCTCATTTATTTCATTTGGTTTTTAAATTTATTTACCAAATGTCAGATCATTCATCATTCTTTCTAGTTTTTTTTACCATTATAGAATGAAAATTCCTTCAGGGGGTTTAAGATCTGGAAAACTATATGAAAACAATTCTTATTTCCAGACAGCGGACTCATTGGGATAGAAAATTCAGCACAATTATCACCCAATTCAGGATTGGTCGCACTTGAGTTGCACATAGGTATTTGTAGGTGGAGAAACAGGTATCTCGATGTACCTAGTCAATATCCAATGTCCATTTGTTGCATTTTAATTCTGAAAGCAATTTCTGTTTTAATTCCGATCAAAATGTTTAAAAATATTCTGTATAATTCACTATATTCTATTTTTTGCTTATTCTATTTTGATATCTGAATGTATATTTGATATGTTTTTAGAAATATATAAGTACAAGAGAATAAATTAATGATTTTAATATTTTTTTAAAACAAGATCATACGGTTAATATAAAACACATGTATATAAGTGCATCCTTTGTTTGGCTTCAAATAATCAACAAATAAGCTTAGTGCAAGTGAATTGCAACAAAGTAAATCTAATTGATTATAAAAAATTGAACAGACTTTTATTCGGAGCCATTTATTTCTCTAATTGCAACTCTAAGGTACGAATTTTTTAAAGCAGTTGGTATATCGTTTTCATTATTTAAATTCGAAACCTGAATTGAATATTTTATACAATGCAGATTTGTTTTGAATTTTTCAATTCAAAGAAACTCCAAATTAATTTTGATTCATCAAATATAATAAGACATTATTATTTTATAAATAAAAAGTAATATAATCATTATAATTCAAGGATTTTTCAACATACTACAGTTAAAATGTGAAACTATTATACTGATCTATATTTATAAGCATAAAGTAGGTTTTACTTGCATTTCACATCCAATATAACAAAGAAGAAAATTTGAAATGTAATAAAAACAGATCACGTAATCAAAATATTCTTTGTTGGAAATCGATACCAGAAGAAAAATCGCTCCAAAAAATTTGATTTCTTTTTGAAAGAGTCGTAAGTAAAAGCCGTGTTACGTTAACTGAATATATTTGAGGAAACTCAGAAGGGATATAAGTTGCCTCTAAAGTTGTGTCTATTCTGTTAATTTTGATAATTTTCAGTGCTTATAACTCCAAATATTGAAATAAAATTCGTATTGAACTATACCTTTGTAGGTAAGAATTCTGTAAGAAATTTCTATTCATATTTGAATCTTGAAATAAAATACATACTAAATTGAACTATATGATTATAAATAAAATATTCTCATTTCTGTATTTTTAAGCCAATGTTGTTAATTCCTTCCATTATAAGGGATAATAAAGAGTAGTAATTAAAGCTATTGCATAATTAGATTAAGAATATATTCTAATAAAGATTCGTACTTTTAATTCTTTCAGATACTTTTGATATTTACAATTATGTATTCAAATTTCATATTGAAGAACACGATATTTTTATTATCCTTGCTCTATATTCAAAACTTATAGATTTATTAAACTCAATGAGTTTTATTCCCAATTGCATGCATTGAAATATTTACGGCTATGTGTTTTGAATGGAAAAAATAGCATGGCACGTTGACACTCGGAAAATTTCATTTAATAAGAAGAATGTATTTAAACCTTTCTGCATATTTTTGTCTTAATATGATTGTTGCATTAATAAAACCTCAACAGCAAAGATTGTAGCCATGTTCTTGTTACTTTTAACTTGTAGTAGTTATAACCATCGTAGAATAATCAGTTGGGGTAGTTATTCTGCTTTTATTTAATCCAAAAAATGGAGAGTCCAAGTGGGTTTACCCGATAATTCCAAACTGCGTTTTTCCCTATATATCGCTTAGTGAGTAGCTAGTTTGATTTGCAATTATATAAAAAGTTAATAGTGATTGCTTTCTGGAATTCGTCATCTTCATTCATAGTTGTGATTTTTTTAGTAATATCTAACATTTTGCTAACACGGACTGCATTAATTCTGCTCTTACAAAACGTGAGACCACTTAAAGGATATCATTTATCATTCCTTTGTTATTAAAAGTTTAAAGCGCTAAAACAACGAAAATGAGAGGGAAATGTCTCCCCGTTTTTTATAATTAAATTTTTTTTTTAACGTTCAACTTCAATATTTTCAATCATATCACCGAAAAGCATATTTATCAGTTTTATTTGTAAAAATAAAAGCGTCTGAAATTGACGAAATTGGCATAAATTGAAACAACGTCAAAGTGATTGATAATTGCCTTTTACCAATAACGTGAAATAAGGTTTATCTCGAGGTAAGCAGACAAAAATCCGATTATTAATCTTCAAAATTTCAATATATTACAGAAAATATCAAACTGGACAAATCTTAATCAAATAAGACAATTTTTACACTTAAGATGGCATGCGTAGTGTGTTTTCAAGTCTTTTTTTCCCATTCACCATCTAAATATGAACTGAAGGCATTGCATTTAAATTAAAAGATGATGAGAACTTAAAGAATTTGGTTTACTGATGTGATGATTGGAAGAAAAAAAATTCTTACATTATTTTCACCTATTTAAAAATATCAAATTTCAAATTGCTAGTACATAAAAAAATGTAAATTTATCTTTAATTTAGATCCATTGGTGTATTTTTGTTTGTCTTATTGTGATTATTTCATATCCTTGCAAGTATTTCAAATTTCCCTTTAAAGTACTTTCTTTCAAAACGGAGAGTTTTAAATTAAACAACGGTTAGTCGATTTTAAACCAGAAGACAAGCAGGGTTTTTTTTTCTTTTTTGTATAATGATACGGCCATATCGAAAAAGAGAAACGTTTTCCAATTATTGAGGAATATGATGATTTTATACAAATATTGTATAAAAAAGTCAAATGTCTGAATTTAAATGAAAAGTTTGTTATTTTCGTGTAGTTACGAAATAATTAATAGTGGTTATTAAAATACATTTCCACCTCTTTTAGAAATCCCGTTTAAAAGTAAAATATTCGAACTACTTAAAGCAGTTTCCATCATATATAAAATATGACTGACTTCTAAATACTGGATAAATGCAAATGTGCAATTAAAAAAACTAGTAGGCAAATGTATTAGCAAGCAATCTTGCCTTTTACCACTTCAGAATATATTTTAAGTCTATAAAAATCTTTTTTTCATATTTATCTGCTTTTATTAAATTTATTATATATTTTATGTATACATAATAAAGCTTTTAATAAAAAATGAATCAGTTTTTAAAAAAAACATGCAAATCAGAGTTTTGTTACATAGCTACAATGAAAAATTCCTAGAGCTTGATTTTTTTAAAACTCAGATTGAAGTAAACTTACTACGGATTCTATTATATAACCATTAATTTTGAAAATTTCTGTAAAGCCTACATAAAGATATCAGTTCTTTGTGCTGTATCAACTAACAGAAAGTTTTATTAGTTATTTTGAGATGGAAATTTAATAGTGATGTAACTCTCGTGAGTAGACAGATAAGACAATTTTAACATATAAGACATGTCCCTATATTTTAATAAAATTGCCGCTAGTTCAACAACAGATTTACAAAATGATGTTCATAAAAGAAAAATTTCTTGAAATGGTAAAAAATATAAGATTAGGTTTCAATATTAAAAAATGGCAGATTAAATGCTGCCTTAAATAAAAATGAGCCGTTATGATAAAGAATTTATTGATAGCTACCCTGATACGACAAAAGCTTTTCCTAGTGAGTAAGCTGCCTATTTATCTTTGATTATTGGTTATTTTATATTTGTATCTACTCGCGAATTTTATTCTTTTTTGATTCATAGATTCTACTTCTAAGTTGTATACAAAAATTTCTGCTAATATAGCTCTAATTCGGCTGCCAATTTAGAATTTTTCATTCTGAATTTTTGGTTGCTTAAAATGTCATTAAGAAAATGAAACTGTGGACGATGAACAATTTTTATCTTTGGGCAGAAAAAAAAATTAGGAATTAGTTATTTATTAATTTCATAGCGCCGTTTAGTTAAGAATCGTCTTTGTTTAAAAAAACAAATCAAAAATACTTCTTTCTCTATGGATGGCATGCTACTTCAGATTCACAAACACTTCAGATTCACAAACACTATATGTATTTTACAAAACAATCAAATTATCTATTTTTAGTATTTTGCAATAATGTCACTAGAGTATTTCAGTTTATTTTGAGCACTAAGATGTACCATATAAAAAAATTACAATAAATATATTAATAAAACGCCGTATCAAAAATTGTGATTTGTTGTCATATAATAAGCTGAAAAATAGAATTTAAGTTAATATTGTAAATAAATACATTTTATTTCAACAGATATAGTTTTTTACCTATTGTAGTATTCTTATAACATATTTGACAGAAAATGGCAGCATTTGAATATAACTTTATACTAAACATATTACTTATACATTTTTTTTAACATTTTTGTATGTTCATGTACAAAATTTTCATTTTAATAATAAAAATTGGTGTAACGTCTGTGATAAAAGACGAAAAAGAATTTTTCCTTTCACGCATTGAAGTAAAGCGAACTGTTTTGCAGAAAAAGAAAAATTTCAGTAACTAAATAAATTTTATGCTAAGCATATTACTTATGTATTTTTCCAAAAAAATATGTGTATGTGTATGCACAAATTTTTATTTTAGTAATAAAAATTGGTATAACATTTGTGCTAATCGATGTAAACAACTTTTAATTTCACACATTGAAGTAAAGCGAACTTTCTAAAACTTACCTTCATAGCAGATATTTGAAAAAATATTGAGTACTTGTCTGTAAGTACATTTTTTATCCTGATTGAGATTTTACTCCCTCTTAACATCTAGTAAATGTAACAAAAGTCTCCAAAATTATTTTAAACGACTGATGTTGGTGTTATATAATTAGTTTGATTATTTTTTTAAAAAAATATATCTACAAACAATACAATAAAATGATAGGCTATTTATAGAGGCACACAAACCTCACTACATAGCATTATGGTAGGTAAGAGAAGAAAAGAGTGTAAATTAATTTGAGTAGTTTCAGTCTATCAGATCAATCATACCTTTACTGCCACTCCTCCTTAAGTGAAGTACTCTGTTGAGGGAGGAAAACTTGTCTTTCACTGATACGAATTGCAAGTAAACTTCACTTCCTCGAATCATCACTCTTTAAGGGAGCAATAAAAAATTGTAAAAATCAAATTTTAAATTTCAAATGGTTTATAAATTTTGCATTTTTTAAAGCTTGATTCTCAACTTGTTTGAAAGGATAAAAAACTACCATGAATAACTAAATTGATTTCCGTAACACATTTAAAGATGTTGAAACATTTGTTATTGGAGAAGACGTAATAAATAGTAAAAAATTTAAATGTTCAAATATAAAAAATATAAAAATATCTTTATATAAATATTAATCAATGTTTTTGAGTTTTTATATATTGATAACCATATTCTCGTTTTCGATTGGGTAGAGCCTTTGATACCTTGATGTGAAAAGGGATTGCCATTATTAAACGATCGTTCTGAATACTTTCAGTTTACAAGGCCTCTTAAATTTTGCAGCTCTCACAAAAAAACTATCTAGTTGGAACTAAATGTGTGAGCGTTTTTGATTTTTATGGAGACTTCTGAAACAAAAGAATTTAACTCCTTATTTACATTCTGTATTTCAGATTTGACATATTCAAATGCTGATACTGTATGCAATTTGTCTATTATAGGCTATATATCGGGAATTATTTTTTTACACAAATGCTGTGAATATCAATAGTGAATCAGCCAATATTTCTTAAAATGTATTCATAGAGTTTTTTTTATGGAAGAAATTAATTCCTGGCTTATATTTGATACATTTTTTAAAGGATTTCGTCTCCCTAAAGCTGTCAAAATATTTTTACAGAATAATATGTAACCAAAAATTATCTGCTATATATACTTTAATGGTTTTAGGTTTCAGTTTTTTTTTTTATCTTTTCAGAAACTTGAATTTTTTTAACATCATTTTTTAATTGTTGCAATGCACTATCAGATACACCAATCCTTAAGGAAAACTGTGGCCTGGTGGTAAGATCTCGACTTCAGAATCGGAGGATTTTGTGTTCAAGACCCGATTCCAATAAAAAACCGTTGGTCCTGGTGCACATTAAATCAGTTGGTGTTAAACGTTCTCTTGCTGGTGTGGTGATGGAAGTTCGGAAAGAGAGAATCAACTCAGGTTTTGTCTTCATCATCCGACAGCAATTCGAAATTATATAATTCGTCCCCAAAAATGCCCTAGTGCTATTTTAAATCGGGACGTTAATATAACTGAACTGAATTTAACTAAAACACTAAGAAAAAACTGTCTATTTTCTAACGAATAAATTAGTACTGTAGCGAGGCTAGTCTATTGTTTATTGTTTTATAAAGGCTTAATTATTTCTTCTACGCAGTAAACTATTTTTATCATTTTCTTCCCAATTAAATATTCATGCAAAAAATAGATAATTCTTAAACAGCTTTTTAATCCCTATACAGTTTCAGGCTGTTTGAAATCTCCGATTAGTTTTCTCCTTTGCTTAATAAGTTGAATATAATTGAAGAAATTACGATAACTTAAGGAATTTACTTAAGATTGGGTAAAATTGCATTTTACAAGCTTTATTACGAGATCAGCATTTTAAAGAAGCGAGAAGAACAAAAGATATATTGTGTTCAGTTTTATCTTTAAACGTAACAAGGGTATTAATAATATAGCTGAAAAAATGCACTATGTGGAGAATCAAATCATCGAAACATTATATCGGCTATATCACATTGCAAAGACTAAATGTCATGAATTCAAATATATATAGCTTAAAAGGAGCGCAAATGGCTCTTTTCTCTACGTCCAATAGTTCTACTAGTATCTATTGATAGATTTTGTCTTAATAAAATTGGTAAAATATAATGTAACCATATAATGTTGAGTTAAATTACACATGATATCTATTTGGCAGTATTAACAGAATTCAGAAGCCTATAATCCTCAAAGGATCTCAAGCCGCATAGTTTCTTCTACTCTAAATATAAAGTGTTTGTGTAAGAATTACTGGAAATTGACTCATTCCTAGGTCAAATATGTATCCAAACTGATCTGTAGTTGATTTGTTTGTACTACTAATCGATGAGCCTTTGACGTTGCAGAGCCACTTATTATTACATAATGACCAATGTAATATTTGGACTAATCAACCATTGAATTTTGAAGCAGTATTTCCTTGAATTCATAAAATAAATTAGATATTGATAAATTATTCATTGATGAAGTTATTATGGTAAGAGAAAGGTTTGAGACTATTATTATTATTTTTTGATAATAATATATTTAGTAAAATGGAATTTTACTTTGCTTACTCAAAAATTCAATAACTTTCTGGATTATATTAATATAATACTACCGTAAAATGAGCATTTGCTGCAAAGTTCAAAATCAGTGACTAATGTTTTATTTCTATTCTTCAATGTCTACTTATCTGTTTAAAACGTCATTCCCGAAAATAGTATATTTTTTCATCTTGAGGAGGATTAGACTATATATAAAAACTAATATCTAAGGTTTTCCGATATAAAACAGCAACAAGGAAATATTTTGTTGTATCTTAACAAATATCGCTTTTAGCAAATTGCATTTCCCGTTGCCAAAACTTCGAAAGTTGAAATAGTGATGTTAATAACAGTGGGATTATCTTCTTTCTAATTCATTTAAAAAATAGCAAGTAAATAGTTATAACCTGAAGGTACCTTTCTTTTTCTACAAAATGCAAGTGGAAGAGAGATAAGTCTTGGAAATTATTCGATAAAGCTTATAAATTTGCATCTTATGACACCAAATATGAATAATGTTAGAATATATTTAATTCTATCAATTGTAAAAGTAACATTTTTATTTGCATGAAATAACATGAAAATAAATTATTTATAGAAGCCTCTAACATCAGCTCAAAATAGTATCATGATAAAGAAGAAAATAGCGTGACAACACGAAGATTAATGTGAAAACGAGGAGTTTTCTGTTCCAGTAATCAATTATCCATCCACATAGTCATATAAAAATATTAAAACCAATCTTGTGAGCAAATTTTTAGTACTAAGCAATGAACGCAGTGATACTTTAGTGAGCTAATTTTAAAAAAGGGCCAATTCCAAATTTCAATGACAATTTTTCAAAGAAACAGTTAAAATGCTAAGAAGCTGCATTACAGGCATTTTAACGGTACTTATTATCAGCGATGTATTATTTTCAAAAAATAAGGCAATAAGAACAATTTTATAGAAATTTCATATTAAACTAGTTAAACATTTTACTTCCCGTATTTAAAATTTAATAACATTTAGTTTAGAAAATTTATTGAGATTTTATCTGAGTAATTTTTTTTCTTTCAGGAGATATTTCGATTAATATTAATGATAATGAATGGTTATTTATAGGATAATAATTGAATATTTTTTTTTAAGAAATGGCCTTCTACTAAATTATATCATAATAATTTTTGTGTGCATTTGAAACTTTATGAAACACCTGTTTTTCAGAAATATATCTCTTTTTTATGTTCAGATGAATAGCATCATTTAGATAAATGTTCAAATTTCATACATATCTTTTTAACTTTTATATAATTGCTTAAAAGCTTCTTATTAATATGTTAGATTATTGATTATAACTTATTAAAATTATTTTTTTTAGATTTATGTCAAATTATTCTAGATAGGTCTTTGAAAATATAGAAAATGCAAATTTACATAGTCTAAAAGTTTACCGTGAAGTTTCATTTCATAATAAAACTTTTAAACATTTTGGAATAACATTACATAATTATTATACCCAATACAGTCATTGATTATTATGCCTATAAATTATCACAAAATATTCGTTTATTTATTTCACTGATTAATAAATGAATAATACAAGAGATTAAAGGAATAATTTAGCTGATGTCTTGCCGATTCTATGCAAACAGAATGTTATTTATCATTTGCTATCAAGCAAAGTGAATAATTATAATTTTGGCATTAAAATATTTTTAGTCGTAAAAAAATTTTAAGTTTCAAAGTTTAATATTTCTTTTTCTTTTTGAATTTTCTAGGCCTAATGAAAGACAATTAATCTCTTGTTGAATCTCACTCAATATCCATAAAAGGAATCTCCATGAAATTTGGAATATTTATCAGGTAAGTGTTTTATTTCCTCATTTCAATAATGCATTTCTTTATTTAATGATTTGTATGCACATTTATGAACTGAAAAATATGAAAAATTAAAATGATACTTAATAATTACTTTCCGTAATACAGGAAAAATTTTAATAATAATTTCATACTTATCTATCAATTAGATTCATTTTTAGCTAAAAAATGGTGAAATTTTTTAGAAATTACACTGGCAGTTAGAGATCATAAAAATAATGAATTATAAGGGGTATAGTCTATCTTTATAAAGTTCCCAAATTGAAAAATAATAGTCATATTAGATCATTTGCTTAACATTTTATACTATAATTTTGTTAAAATTAACTATCCGGAAACAAAACTATTATCTGGTTGGGAGTTAAAATATTTTAAATAAAATTTTAAGCAGCTGTGAATAGGCCTTAAAATTTTCAGTTGGTAATAATACTCAAGTGTATTTTCATTCTTTTACGTTATTTAGTATTCACGAGGAACTATGATGTCGCTTAGTACGTCATTGTGTGACGTCACTCTAAATAACTAAGATGTCTACTTAAAACTGCTTTCGTGTATGTGTCGTTATAATTGATTTAAATCTTTGTATTCCAAATAAATCATGATCACTTTAAACTTTTTCTCATCTCTATAAACTGTAATTTGTCATTTTTCCTCCAGTTTCTACTACAAAAATAAATTGGAATTACGAGTTGTTTACAAACTTAGACGCATGAATTAGCAGATATTCATTGTTTTATCGTTTTTTGTAAAATTAAAAGTTGGATTATTTTAATAATCGTTAAAAGTTAAAACCAAATATAGATGAATCGCCGATATTTAAAATTAAAAATATGTTTGAATAAACATACGCTAATAGAATTTTAAAAAAAATTCACTAAAATTAATTTTATGACTTTTTATTCCATTCCTATTTTAATTTCGCTATAACTATAAAAAGTTTATATTTAGCAAAGCATTCTTTGATTATATTTTTATAAGCTACAATATTTTATGAAATGTTAAAAACTTCGTCAGAATTTGAGGATATTATTTTTGTAAGGGCGAGAAATGTTAAATCTTTAAACTGTTTTACTGTATAAAACAGTTTTGACCGTATTTGATTCTCTTTTTAATTGCAAGAATTTTTTAACCATTAATTTTTTAAACTATTAAAACTATTATTAACTATAAAATTATAAACTATTAACAGTAGTAGTTAAAATAATTTTTTTCAGAAAAAGATTCCACTTGAAGTTTTTAATTCTACAGTACTATTAATTGAAATCACGTTATCTTTTCATGATATTAAAATATTAGGGGAATATTGCTAGATTAATGTGACATCATTCTTTGATCAAAACGTTCTGCAAAATTAATCATACTTCTTTCATAATCTTATATATATTTCATAATCATATCTCTTTTCATATGAAATTAACTGAATTAATTACTGATAGTAAAAATTTCCACACCTTGTTAATTAATTTTAAGCTATCACAGCTAATATAATAAAGCTATCAATTTCCTTTCAGAATAAGCACAAAATAAAATTTAAATTAATAATCCTAGGTATTTAAGATCTTCTGCTGTGATATGATTATAAACGTATAAACGAAAACATTTTCTTTGTACGACGGAATAGCTCAGGATAAGTTCATATGAACTAATAAGTCATAAACGATAGATATTTCCACGGTGAAAAATGTATTAATTTTCTCTCTCTGGGCTAAGATAACCCACTTTATGCATTATCGATTGGTGTTATGCAACTGATATAACAGCATTACATATTTCAGAATTTATCATAAACTAATAAAAACGAGGAAAGAGCCAAGTTTATTAGTTTTATGAATATAATTCTCACCTAGAAGCATTTCAAAATGATTTATTTGTCGACGCGAGCCAGAAGCAAATTTTAATTAAAAGGACTACATTTGTTGATTCACTTAAATGACTGGTGATATAATGTGTTAGTGATGACAGGACTATAAATTATTTAAGATTAGAGGAGTTATTGAAAAACGAATATTACTTCGGAGACTTTTAGCTTCCGTTGCAGACGATATTAATTTTATGGGATATTATTAACGTTCGATTATAATGTTGCCGTTTCAACAGCTTTGAAATGAAATTGGTACATAAAAGAAGCATCGATGAGTTTGTTTTCAAACTGATTACTTACACCAATGATTTATTTCTTAATCTTGTATCAAAAGTGGTTGTTACTTTCTATGTTTTGATGCGAATCGCAGATCTTAAATTGAAAATAAATTCCTTTAAATGAATTTCAAAACTTGAATCATTGCTGATAGTTGTTACTTATTATTCTAAAAATTAAATCTGAAGCACTTAATGTATTATTACTTGAAGTTTAATTTGCACAGCTTAAAAATGTGAATTAATTATATTTCCATCTATTACATTTAATTTAAAAGGAAAAACATAAATATGAATCGAATAAAGTTACGGTATTTTTTATTTTTAAATTGATTTGCAGATGTAATTATTCTTTTTGAATTTACCTGAATACTAAGTGGTGTTATTTGTTTAAGTAAAGATAAAATAACACAGCTTTTAATATTTTAATGATATTAGGCATGCAGAAAGTTCATAAAAATCCTTATTTTATTTAGAGTAATAAATATTAAGAGTTTATTTACAGTCTTTCGTTTTAAAATTCAATACTATTTGGAAGTAATTAGATTTGAAAAATATGCACAAAAAATATTAAAAATTTATATTAATCAAAAAATGTTGTTATTAACTTATTTTAAATTTCAAAAAAAATCGTTATTTTTTTAAAATTTTATAAGGATTTTAAGAAAACGAAATTCATTTTCTAATAATGATTCTGAGGATATTTTAAACGAAATTTTCAATGAAATTAAGCGTAATGGTATCCATAGTTTTTCATTTTGTATACTAAATATTGAAAAAATATTTTGAAATCAATATAATAAAACAGAAATTAATATTAATCCCATAGGGAATCATTGTTTAAATACGTTTATTATCAATAAAAAAACCAATAATAAATGTTTACTTTTGTGTATATAAAAGTTATATGGTTACAAATAAAATTTTTGATTGGGAAAAGTTTAATTTTGGGGATGAAAATTCTATTTTATACATGAAGAGAGAGATTTAAACTTTCAATTCCTTTTCCACTTATAAAGGAAAATATGGAAAATTTTTCATTTTTTGTTGTTTATGCTTTTAAACACATGTTTAAATGAAGGTATATGATGGGAAAAAATACAATTATTTCTGGAGCTCTTGAAGAAAAAAATGAAACTTCTATAAGTAGCTATAGAACTACTTCAGAAGTTGTTCTATTCTCCTATGTCTATACCTCCTCATTATAATTTCTTGCTGTGACTCACGCATAAGGGGCAGCTCTTAGCTTTACTAGTATTTGCGCTAGTCCTTTTTCCTCATATCGTTAACTGAATCCCTGATTAAGTGTATAACATTTTTATATATTTATTTATTGCATATTTTATTGACTGTACATTTTACAATTCTATTTTAAATCTGAAAAATAATCAATAAACAAGTTTTAAAAGTATATTGATAGAAGAGATGTAGGCTTAGATTATAAATGCTATATTATAATGTTATTTCATCATTCATTTTAATAGCGTGCGTTAAATGAATAATATTCTTTTACAATTTTATTTTGCACTTCATGCGAGGTACTCATTAAGCAAAGTTTCACTGTATCCAGGAAAAAGAATGTCTTTTGAAAATGTTTGTGTTTAAAAAATCGAAATGTTCAATAAAAGGCTCGTAAAATCAATTTTAAAAACAAGGGATTTTTTCAGAAAATGTTTGATTTATTTTGAGTTTCTTCAGTTACGTGAAGACGTTGTGTCTCAAACTAATGAAAATTAAAATGCAAAAAATATTACCAAATTGAAAACAATATTAAATTACTACGAAATAAAAAAAAATAACTTCTTATTTTAAAATATGCTTAACGCACGCAGTTGAAATATAATACTTGACTTTAAAAAAAAATTCAGGTGGATGAAAATAAAATAACAATAACAATTGTTAACAAAATGATGTAGAAATTGATTGGACATCTCTAGAAGATGCATAGATATTTTTTTCGATTTTTTCAAAGTTAAATATGATCTGAAAAGAGACTACATGAGCGTTTCTTTTTGTTCTCTTTTCCTTTAAAAATAAGCAATTATTTTGTTTAATATCGTTTTCTTGCATTTTATTCGTGACAATAACTACTTTCTTCAACGTAATTTTATTAAAATTCGTATATATATATATATATATATATATATATATATATATATATAATCATACTTTTTGCTTTCATCTCTTAATATAAAAATTGTGGATAAAGAAAGTAGTTGTAAGTGTACACAAAATACTATTTAAATAAGAAAAAGATGTTGAACTTACTCTATATATTTACTCTATAAAAGATTGAATCAAAATTTAATTTTGAATTCCAAATAACATTTCTGTATATGTTTAAGAAATAATCTTAATCCATTAAGTTCTAAAATAAGTCTCGTGTTATTTAAAAAGTTTTGTGGAGTAGGTGATAAATAACAATATTCTTAGTCTATTGTTATTCTTTCCTCACTAGTTACATTTATTATGTCACATCATATAATTATAATATATTGCATATGGTAACTAATTTTCATATTGTTTTTAAAATAAAAGAATGTTAATATTTTTTAATAATGTTCATATTGTTTTTATGTTTAAAATACGATTACAATGTTTGGGACAGCATAGCGAGGTCTGCCCTTTGTACCAATAAACCTGAAATAACAACAAGAACGATTATAATTTTTCAACATTTACAGTCTTTTTTTTATTTGGAAAGAAGTTGTTTACACAGAAGTTGAAAAGAAATTCTAAGAAGAAAGATGATCGTTCAGTTTCACACGCATTAACTTCCAACTTTCGTATTATTGAAAATGTTTGTAATCTAGAATTCCGGAAAGTGATAAAAAGAAGAGTCCAGTAACATTCTAAGAATTCCACCTTGTTCTTTTGAATGCACTCATTTTTGTAGACTAACTCTTTTTCACACATACGAATAATAGCTCAGTCTTCTATTCTACTTACAACTGAAGCATATAATTTAATAGATTTTTCTTAAAAACAGTTAAAACTGTAAAAACTGTACAAAAAATAATTAGAATTTTTATTTATGAATATTCTAATTATTCTTCTAGTACTAATGCAATGAACTATTTTATTGATATATATAATATTGTATCTTGAAATGACAGAAAACACATTGTATAAAATTTATCAAATAAAGATAATACGCGAAATTCTTATGAAAATATTTTGGATTACAACTGTTTTTACAATACAGAGGATTAAAATATATTTCTTGTCCTTTAGAAGTCGAAAAAAAGTAACGTGCAGTTTTGTTCGTTACCGATTTAATTTATTATCATGCTAGTATGAAAGTATTAAGAGTAGTGATAACGTTATGCTTATGAAAAATGCATTATGATATGTATGATAAAAAAAAGAGAAAAACTGAAATAAAATCCAAGTATTAAAATTTTTCACGCAAAATTTTAAATTTACTTGTTTTACCCAATTTTTATAAGTAAGAAAAAAGTGAATTATTGATAGAATTATTAAGTCTTTTTGAATACTTACGAAAATCGTGTGAGTGGTTTTAGCTTTTTAAGATAAATAATTAAATTTATGAGATCTATAATGTAAAATTAATTATTACAATTTAAAAAAAATTGTGTCGAATTTATGAGAAAAAATGTTGTTCTATCCATTAAAAAGTGAATTTTGGGTTTAATACAATCTAGTTATATCAGCTTATTAAACGAAATTAATAGATTTTATTTTATTTTAAAATTCATTAATCTGGATATAAGAGAATATGTCTAATAATAACAAACAACTCGAAATGCATCAGAATTTTGATACCTTTGCTAAAATACTAAAAATTTTACAAAATAAGCCTTTGAAAGTAATGAAACTATTTTTGCATTGATAAAAATAACACATGTGTTATTATTTCAAAGCACTGAAAACAAATATTTAGAAATTCTAGGATCGTATCGCCAGAAAGGTTTCATATCCAGTGGTTTTAGAATAATTCCGGGAAACCTATAAAATATCATTTCTTCCTAAGCGTGCTCTTTGAGGTTGAAGTTCTCATTTTAATACATAAATGATATGATTATTTATAAATATTTAGTGCGCTTCCAGAAATTTTCTACGCTGTGCTGTGAATTACCATCGTTATTCAGCCCCTATAAGGTTTAAAACTCTACATATACTTGTTTCTTATTATCCAAAAATTTAGAGGATTTATTACTTTTAGGTATACCAAGAGCTGTTTCTTGGTTCTCACTAAAATATTCACTAAATAACATACACAATATATATATATATATATATATATATATATATATATATATATATATATATAGCATAGTCGAGAATTCTAGACATAAATTAAAAATTCCAAATTATTTTACAGGGTGGTTTACGTTTCCTTTCATTTGCAAATATTTCAGATATTATACTTATTTTTTCCCATTGAGATTGATATTATACTTATTTTTCCATCCTTTCCAATAAAAATTGCTTAATATGATATATGTATGTAAATTTCTGAACATTTATTAATTTAAATTATTCCTGAAAAGGAAATGTAAACGATTTATTGAAATCCTTGAGCAATGGAATGAGAAATATAATGCACATTTATTGATGTCTCCAAAATGTTATGAAAACTATTCTAAATATATTTTGTCATGAACTAAAATTTATCTTAATTTTCATAATGAAGGAAAGATATCCCTTTTTTTCTCAGCAAACTTTCTATGCCACATCAAAAAATTAAATTCTTGGGAAAGTGAGTTCTTTGCAGATTCTTTTAAAGTTTGGACTATTAATCTCTCTTACTGCTTTGAAAATTCAAGAATACCATAATTAAAAATTTGGAACTTTTTCAAGAGAGAATTTCTTTCTTTTGATTTCTGCTTCTATTTTTAAATATTGAAATATTGTTATCTTGAAAGAAAAATAGCTTTTCAGTTTATAGAGGGCTTATTTTACTTGATAATCGTTTTTTTTTAAATTTCTGTGCATTAAAAGCTTTGAAATCATGAATATTCCAAAATATTATATATTCATGTGATTTTAACTTTAGAGTATTATCTTCTAAGTTTATCAGCAAAGTAAACTTAAATTTTCCACCTCGATATGTATTTAGAAATATATCATTCATTGTGATCTTTAGTTACTGTATTTTTGCAAAATCTTTCGTCTAAAGAGAAATGAATTCCAATACATTTGATCATAGTTCAAATAATGAGGCCATCTTTCTGAACCATTCTAATTGCAGAAATAGTAGCTACAAACTACATTACAAACCAAACCTTAATGAAATATTCTAATTACACGTGATAAGAAAATAGAATTTACAATCATTTTAGAACAAAAATATAAAAGAAAAGGTGGGAGTTTTTATATTAGGTTTTATTTCTGGGTCACGGCTTTTATTTGTACTTGAAGAAACCCTAAAAACAATATATATGGCTGTGATTAAACATTATTTATAATTTTTAATTCAAATAAAATGGATTGCAATTTGTATAAGTTTTCCTAAAACATTATGATTTTTTTATTTTAAAAGGAGGCGAGCGCGAATTAACACAAAAGTTACACCCATGTTTCTCGAGGGAATGGAACAATTCAAAAATTATAATTTTTCATACATGCTGCTAACCATATTTAATTCAAGTTATATTCTATTATTCTTAATGGGTTGCATTTATTTCTTTTCCTTTTATTTATCTCTTATATAACTTATAAATAAACACAGCAAGAGGAGTAATCAATTACTTTTTAGCAGAAAAATACTGTACATATTTTTTTAGTAAAACAAAGCATATTTAAATGTATGATTTAATACTTTAACACTAGAACAATCATCGGTGTCGATTGGACACTGGAGTCTGTTTAGTTTGTTCTCCGTTTCGCATTTTAGCAGGGAATTTGACACTTTTCGTGATTAAACAGTTCGAAATTTTGTGTTTTGAAGTAAGTTATAAGATAACTTATAACTAGCTATACATAGAGCGTCTGCTGGTGTTGTTACGACACACAGAAAATTTATCATTATAAATAGATGTCGTTCAACAAACGATACGTTACTAAGTAAAATAAACTTCCCGAAGTACTATCGCGCATTATTTGACCTTGAATGCAGTATCATTTAGTTTACAGCTGAAATGAATCGATTATTCTAAAATTGTTTTGTCTAAAGCTGTAACTGCTCATAAAAAATTCGTTTGATTTTTTTTTAATTATGACACCCGGAACGATGGTTAGAGCACATATGCGGCAACGATAATTTGTTAGTAGAGCTTTCTGATTCGGATTTTGGTGAATTGTGTTATTCAAATTTAGATTTCGATAAAGGCATAAGATTGTATGAAAGTAGCTGCAAGGAATATAATAAAAGTGCGTATTAAATTGATAATATTCCCGTGAATCCCAATATGCATATGTTTTTAGGGATAGCACAGATTGAGTATCACATAATAGTAATATACCTGGAAGATTTGCGGTTCAGAATAAGAACTTGCAGCAATCAGCTCCTGGATTATTTTTCGCTTGGAATTGGAAAAAATTGAATATAATAGTATCCATTGCCAAAAAGGTATAAAACGGGATAAATAATTATTTAATAAACACATTCATACAAAAATTACGATTTTGGCTATTATATTGATATTTATGAATGTAGTTATGTTATTATGTTATTTCATTTTACAAGATTTAGTAATTTATTTTGTTATATTTTTATAATATAAAGGGTCACATAATATATGATAAGTACATGAAATAATGTTTAAAAGTTTTCAAAATAAGCCCTTCCGAACAGTAGTCCTGTAATTATTTGGTTATTACAATTATTTTATATATTTTATATCGGGTGTCTAACTTTTAAGATGATCGACATCCCCTGACGTTATCCAGTTATTCTCTTCATATCAATGATTTGAAATTACTGATCTGTGAATGAACTGATTACTGATCTATGAATATAATCCTTTATCTGTATTTAATTCTTGAGCAATGAAATAAAAAATTAGAGTTTTTCTTTTAAATTCATCTATTTTTAATGACCAGGGAATGACTTTTCTATTAAAATATTTTTGAACTTTATTGTTTTTAGATAGCCAAATAATTTTTCTTACTAAAAGAACATAGTTACTAATGAAATGTTATAATGAAGATGTAGCAAATGGATTAGGGACTAAATTGCCATAATTTTCTTCCCCTTTCTGAGGTAGATTCGTTTATTTTTTCTATTGAAATCTTCAGTAAAATAATTGATAACTTATTTACATCCTATAGAATTAAAATTTTGAAGGCAATACTGAATTCAAATAATAATAGGCAGAGACACAAATTTTTAAAAACACTTTTATAATTTTTAGAAATATTCTCAAAATATATGTTTAAACATTCTTTTATTACTAAATGATTTATTTCTCAAAGAAAAAAATTATGAAACGAAAGGTTTTCTTTAAACGAATTTTCAACCTTGATTTTCCGTATAAAAATCTGGTGGATAAGAGAAATATTAAAATAAAGAAATCAGTTTTTAGCATATGATTTCAATTTGAATTCCTGACTGAAAAATGTAAAAATTCTAACTGATGATAAGAGAATGCTTATTAACTTGACTTCATTTTCTTTTAATTATAAAAATGTTTCTAAATTACTTACATTTATATATAATATGTAAAATTTTTATTTTATATCAAATTTATTTCTTCATTTTAATTTATTTTTCAAATTAATTAAACTTCATTGCAACAATATATGTTAAGCGAGTGCTTTAATTTCAAATTAGTTTTTAATTCGTACTAAGCTATTTCATTAGAAGAATTCGTTTTGATTTAACGTCTTTCAAGCGCATTTTTTTAATAATAAAAGGTATAAATTTGTAGAGAATACCTACAGATATATATAGCGATTTGCGTTAAGGCTAATTTATATGTAAAACTTATTTGTCAAAAAAGTATTTAAAAACGAAACAAAGCACAGAGAGTTTCAAAAAAGGAGAAATTTAATTTTGAGAAACGGGAAAAATATTTTGGGAAATTATTTTAGAAACAAAACATTACGCAATGAGTAAAAAGAATTGTCACAGTTTTCTTTACATCTTGTACTCAAAATAAGGTGTTTATATATTCTGAAGTCAAAAGACATTACTTGATTTATACATTTTAGAGAATAACATACATTTTGAAATTTAACAATAATATATTAACTTTATTTTGAGATCTTTGAAGTGAAAACCATTTCATAAAACATGCACAAGTTTGAAATATCAGTTAAGAAAAAAATTAATACATTTTTAATAACTCAAGATTTTAACTAATTAATTTAATAACTCAAAATTTTAATGAAATATTTTTGAACAGTTTATCTTTTTTTTCAAAGCGAAGGCTATAAATGAAAACGCTATAATGCAACAATGACACTCATTATACTGTTCAAAGTATATATATATACCGGGTGGCCAGAAATAAAACACCCCTACTCTGACCTCCCTGGATATCGAACTACTCAGTGTAAAGGCTTGAAAATTTGTGGACATACTATTCAAAAAATGGGGAAAAGGATTTCACGAAAAAAAAAATTTAGTTCCAGAAATCACCGATAGGTGGCGCTGTACCACTGGACGTATGCTGAAAAGACACAAAAACACGTTTTAAACACATTTTATTTGAAAGTACCAAGCATACATGAAACAAGGACGTTATCGATGCAGGGAATGCTGCTCAATATGGTTCCCTTCCTGAAGATGTAAAATGTGAAGTATGTGGACAGCTTGTTCAACTGCGGATCGTAACTGGTCATCTGAGATGCTTCTCACATGCAGACTGATACTCTCTTTCAAATCTGCCAAGGTTATCAGACGTTCTCGATAAACAAGGTTTTTTAAGTGTCCCCAAAGCCAAAAATCACACGGATTAAGATCCGGTGAACGAGATGGCCAAGTTGTCGGAAACGCGCGACTGATTATTCTGTCAGTGGTGAAATGTTGGCGAAGAAACTGTTGCACAGGGAGTCCAATGTGTGGAGGTGCTCCATCTTGCATAAAAGTAATGGTGTCAAGGCATTGGCGCTGCTGCAAATGGGGTACAACAAATGTTTCGAGCATCCTTTTGTACCTGTTGGCCGTCACGGTACATGTCTCAAGGCCATTGGAAGTAACCTCTTCGAAAAAGAACGGTCCAAGGATGAATGTGGCTGTGAATCCACACCAGACTGTAACTTTCGGTGAGTGGAGTGGAATCTCTTGGAAGGTACGGGGGTTTGTCGTGTCCCATATGCGACAGTTATGGGTGTTCACTGTTCCACTGAGGTGGAAATGGGCCTCATCGCTCCACAGAATCTGCCACGGCCACGATGCATCCACTTCAACTCTAGCAAGAAATGTCAATACAAAGGTCAGTCGCATCTCCCTGTCTGTGGCCAGCAATTGTTGATTAGGGCGGATTTTGTACGGGAAACAATGCACCATTTTTCTGAGTACGTTCCACACTGTGCTATAGGGAACACCCAAGTGTCGTGACACTGCACGTGCACTACTGCAGCCTAAAACATTATCCATTGACTGTTCAACAATACCGGTGGCAACATCTTCAACGACATCTGAACGAACCGGTTTGCGTCCTCGACCAGGCTGAACTCCAAGATGTCCAGTTTCCTCGAATCAAGCGATCATTCTCCTGAGAGCTTGTGGAAGCAATGGTCCCTTACGCAAATCCTTAAGTCGGCGAAACTCTCGAAGTGCTGCTGGAGCATTTCCTTTATTCTCGTAAAACAACTTCACAAGCAAAGCGCGTTCTGGCAGCGTGACAGCCATCACTAATAAGAATGACATTCCCCACCTTTTAACATGGCTTCTAACCATGCTTTATGCAAATTTTTCTGGTTACAGTATGAAATTGCAGTTACAACGGGAGTTCTAGCTTCTTTACTATTTTTATTTTCCATAAGGGGCAGAAAAATTAAAAAGGAAGCATGGAAGCATTCCATTCCGCATAAACATTTTAATTTTTATTATTATTTGTGTCTTTTGATCATAGTTCCAGTTGTGCAGCGCCACCTATCGGTGATTTCAGGAACTAATTTTTTTTTCGTGAAATCCGTTTCCCCATATTTTGAATAGTATGTGTACAAAATTTTGAGCCTTTACACTGAGTAGTTCGATATCCATGGAGGTCAGAGTAGGGGTGTTTTATTTCTGGCCACCTTGTATATATATATAATAATTGTAAAAGTTTGAATAGAAGGATGATGTCAATCATGCTACCATGGTTGAATGAAATTGCATGAAATTTTGCACAGAGATAGATTATAGTCGAGAATAGTATATATACTACTATTTATTCCCGTTAATTGAGC
>JAOUZG010000635.1:1668424-1758833 GCA_026289955.1 Argiope argentata | reverse complement strand
GTGTGTGTGTGTGTGTGTGTGTGTGTGTGTGTGTGTGTGTGTGTGTGAATTGCTTTTCTGGAATTATCATTTAATATCTGAAGCTGGCCCAAAGTTACTATTTTAGCTCACTGAAAATGAAAATAACTTAGAATAATTTAATTCAAATTAAATTTTACGTTTACTAATAGTTATTACATATAAAAAAATACTGAAAAAAAAACAATTTTTATTTTTGCATTTCTAAAATTTGCTGCAATATAAGATGCTCATTATTTTCTTACAAAAATGCCTTCTTCAAGATAGGAATCAAATTATAATGAGTAATAATGCAATAAAAAGCAGCCCCGAAAAGTAACATAAAATAAAAAATAAAAATTCTTGGGGATATACTTTGAAAATCCGTTAAGAAATATTTTAATACAAATAATAACTATTCTCAAACCCTTTCATCCCAAATTCAAACCCTTAAATATCTCTGGAACAATCTAAAAGAATAAAAAAGAAGTTGGATTTTAATTCAAAATAGCAATTTTCAATCAATAATGCAATTTAAACTAAATTTTAAAGTAATTCAATTAGTTGCTATAAATGATATATTTCTTTACAACCTACAGATTGAAATATTCCAGAATTTATTTTTAGAGATTTTTTAATTATATATATATATATATATATATATAATTTATTGATATTATAAAATATATATATTACATATTTATTGATATTATAAAAATATTATGTTTCTTTTTTTGCCAAATATATAATATTAGTGATTTAAAGATCCCAAATTGTTCAACACCAAATCGTAGTAAATCAGTTTCTTGCTTTTCCCCGTCATTTATAATGAACTACTACATTTAAAATGTCTCAGACTTTTTATTATTTTCTAAATTGTAAATGAAACGTTGCATTCACTGAATAAACAATAGGAATTATGTAACCATCTATTCAAAACCCTTTTTCATCTAGATTTAATGCATATCTTGTGAGTATTAGCCTTATCATATCTTGAATGTCTAACTTTGTATGCTAATCGGAAAATTGATATTGATATAATTTAAAGGATTACGATAGCTTATTGCGAATACTGCACTAAATTGAGCTAAAGTTTAATGAACGTTGAATATTTATTAATATCCAAAACTACATAGAGCTATTCATTAGTTCCATTATCAAAGGGGCTGTGAAAAATTGATTTTAGAAAACGTTGGTATGTTTATGTCAAACTTATCGCGTTAAACGTTTGAATCATTACTTAAGGCACAAGAAACCAGATATTTGGATTACCGAATCATGGTGTTTCATCAGAATAAAGAATCGACTTAGACTCTTTTAGGTATGAAATTACCTTTCAAAACATCACACTTCGGTGTTTTCACTATCAATTTATTTCTCAAATCTCTCAGTTAAGAAAAAATCTTTTTTTTTCTCCGATGAAGAATTGTTTTATGGGTCATATCATTTTAACTGTAGCAGGCAATGCAGAAAATGAAAAAAAGAGACTCGCAATCCAAATTTACATTTTTGTTAAAAGGAAAAAATGCATGATTTTATAGATAATTCTTTTGTATGAGATCTTCCACTAAAACTAACTCTTATATAATAAAATAAATTCAGGGCCATTTTTGAATTTAATATTATTTACCAGAAGTATATTTTCTTAGAATTTGACAAATATTTAATAGAGTTATCATTTTGCTCCATTTTCTATTGAACAAAAAAAAATAATTAATAGGGAATGCTTCTACTTTGAAATACTGCTAACATGCGATTCATATTTACATGCTTCATCTACATATTCATAAACATAACTCTAAAAAAGTAACGAAACAGGCTAATTAAGGATATCCTTATTTAAAGACAAAGAATAATATTTTTAAGAGTCTTCTAACCAAAAATATAAATGATTGAAATAATTTTTAACCATATACATTACTAGAACGGCTTTTAAATTAGATATAATGAAAGATATATTAATAAAGATGGATTATTGTCGAGGAACTGTTTTTTAACATTTTTCCATCCTCTAAACATGTATTTAAGTCTTACCAAAAAACTAAACTTTTGGAGAAATGAATTCCCTGCAAACACTTATAAAAAATTCCGATTATTTATCTATCTTCACCTTTGAAGATTAATAAATATTTTAATTAAAAACAAGAAACTTATACGAAAGAAAATTTCTTTCTTTATAATTCTCAATTTGAATTATTTCTGCTTTGATAGAAAAATATGAATTATTTGACACTAACAATTATTTTTCTTATTAATATTCTAAAAATATTTCCTCAGTATTTAAAAAAAATTATACCTTAGATACTGCGAAATATTAATTTTCATCTCTATAAAATTAGAAAATTGTCATTCCTCACTATTTACAGTATCTACTTACACATTTCTAAATCAGAATTTGGAAAAAATTTAGAATAATTCTGTTTAGTTATCGAATTCAGCATCGGATAATACACATTCAATCAAAACTGCAGTTTCAGAAAAAAGTAAGTCTTTAATCGAGAGAAATTGGAATATATTTCAGCAAGAAGAAACGCTTAAAATTTTAAATAAAAATAAATCCATGATCCTGTTTAATGAGAATGTGATGGGTTTTTTTTGAAAATTTGAATTTTATTCTTATTTTCAACAGATATCATACATAAAAAGGAGATTAGAATATATTCGGTAGTAAAAATCGTCTAAACTTGAACTGTAGATAAAGGATATTTTTCCTACTAAATATATTTGATGTAAAGTTTAGTGAATATATCCATTACAAAATAAACTATTTTCTTCCTAAATATTCACTAAAAAATTGTATAGCAGTTCCAAAATATGTTGTGTCGCTCTGTTTTACTAACTACATATCAGATTTTAAAATGCAACAGTATTTATTTAAAATAACCTTAATTATTCTAAAGTTATATATCATAATAAGTAAACGATAAAAATTACAATAAACTGATTTTCATTTATGTCTAATTTTTTACCTATAAAGAAGCATGGTGCTGCATGTCGCTTAAAGAATGGAAAAATATAAGGTACTTTTTTGCATTAAAAATACGCTTAAGCCTATTTTACTGTTCAGAAATAAATAAAAATATGTGTAACAGTTTCGTAAAGCTTGGATATACCATAATATAAAATTTAATATATGCTTAGCTTATATATATATATATATATATATATATATATATATGTGTGTGTGTGTGTGTAAAATATTAGAGAAAAATGCTATTAGTTTAGCTTTTTTCAATTGTGAAAGAGTAAAATAAAACAATGCATAATATCACAAGTCATATATAGTATCGTGACCTATATTTTCAACTCCATACCTCAATGGGAGGAAGGGATAATATTGCAGAATACGTTCCAGTGCAACCATTGTAAGTAAAACTTTAATCATCAGAATTGTTCCCTAGAGGTTCTAGAATTTTCAAAACTCATTTGCCGTGAAGTTGAGGACTCGAATGAAGGTGGATAGTACATGACTTTGGTAAATTATTTAGAGAAATGAGACTCACTTTTAAAATTAACCCCTGCCTTCATTAAAAATTCCATCTCATTGATATAAACAAAATTGGTGTTTTGCCTTAATGAGGTTCTTTGTAATTTGATAGATAATCTTAGTGCGAAATAGAAAATTATGCTCCATATTGCTCATGAGATAATGATGTACTTTAAAATATCGTAATTATATCCAGTGAGCAGAGAAATTATCTTGGGGAGGATTTGAATTAAAACGGACCTCTTGATAAGGAATTTGATTTCTGTTTAGCTTTCTCTCTGGTGGAAAGTAGACGATTTCTTTCACGTTTTTAAGGAAGTATGCGTTATCACGCGTTTTGATGCTAATCAAATGAATAAGTTTCATTTGAACTAATTAAAATTGTATTTTTGAGCTCATTAAAGTAATTAGGTAAGGGTAACACACACACACAGACACACACAGCATTAATATACTGCAGTTATGAATTTTTGTATTTCAATTACATTTTCCCATTATTTAATTCAGTATTTAGTAATAAGAATAGAATAAAAATGTAAAAAAAATAACTCAAATTATAAAATATATATAAGTATTGATTAAATTAATTCCTAAGTGTAAACATTCGGGCTGCATACATTAAAAAATAATTTTCTAATTCAGTAAAGAGGCTATTTTTATTATATTATACACCACGAATTTTAATTAATTCATTGGTTAAAAATATAGATGTTTTCTTAAAACATTATTCGATTCTATATAAAGGGTTATTTAACTATGTAACTATTATTTGGATTGGTAAGTTATACAAAATTCTTATAATGAAACAAATTTATATTGATTTATATTTATTCATTGTGGGTCACACTGATCATATTAATTTTAATAAAAACAATTTGAGAAGTATATCTCATTAATATTTTCTTATCAACAGAGCAAGCAAAATTTATTCACTTTACATAATTTTTCTGAAAGATCTTACAAAATATTTCTTGTAAGGATGAATGAAAAAATTATACACATTATTTTTTATCTATTCTTTTCAAAAGAATGAAGCAATTTAAGATAATCAATTTTTATAATTATTGCTGAAAAACTTTAATGATTCTCTTTTCGTTCTTTTATCCCTCATAACATTTCTTTTTAAGTCATCGTAACGAAAGTAAATATTACTCATATCTATTGATTTCATACTTTCCTTTATATAGGATTTTGCTTTTTTGCAGACATAAATTTTTACTTTGTAAAATTTATAACTTTAAATGACTCCCAGGGAAATATAATTTATCTATTATACCCCCGAAGGGAGTTTAGACATTTCGCGGTGAAAAATATGGCGTAACGATCTTTTAGGAAAGAAGAATAAAAAATTAAAATGATGTCTTACAAAAAGCTTAATTTTTATGTTTAATACATAACTTTAAAAATTCTATCCAGTTATGTATTTTATATTCATAATTTTATTTTCAAATATTGTAACATCAATTTTAGATAGTTGAAATGTTCTTTTATCCATCGACAATAAATATATGTAATAATTGCCTATGTTCTTATTTTTGGTAAATCTATGAATATTTTCCCAAGTATCGAAATTATTTTAATAAAAGAAGATTAAAGAATTGTACTCGGAATCGCTTTTTTAATATATTATTATTCCTATCTTCTATTTCTCGCTGAAGTATAAACGAAAAAGGACAAAGAACGATTAATGAATTGAATATGGTTCATTAATGGGATATTTAGTAATTGTAACTTCATTGTTGATCTCTGAAGTTATATTTCTGCCTTCCCTTCTGTCAGTTTAAGATTATGAGAATTTCTTTTTTTATTAGAGTTTTACACTCTCAATTCAGGCAACATTTCATTAGAAATATTTCAGTATCATTCCGAAATTTTTCATTAAAAATAAAAATAATCAGCGTCAGCTCAGAAATATCAAACTATAAGTGATAAATCAGTGAACTAACTTTCTAAATTTATCTGGAAATGTCTTATGACATTTGTGTATAGTAAATGAATGACATAAGATTACAGATTATTTTTCCCGCTTTTGAAAATGGCGTTTAATTTCAATTATTATAAGCACTCACAATTTTTAACTTGATTAAATTGTCCGATAATTTAATAAACTAAGCATTTTTTTAAGATGAAGATTAGCCAAAAGTAGTAATAATTTACCAATGTGAAATTTTGTAGTAGTAATAATTTACTTATTGTTGAATTTTTTTTTTAAAAAAGTTTGCAAGGTTTGGCATGATTTGATGGCGGATAATGGCAAAAGTACGGTAAAGAATATGTATGTCATCATATTTTTAATGTTCTATCTAGGAATTATCTAAATTATTAAGTATAAGAATGACTATTACCGAATAATAATTTATACTTATTAAAATTCAAATATTTTCGAAGTCCAAGAATTCTGAAGGAACTGAAAAAAATTTCTTTTATAAAGTAGACTGATGATATATTTTCACCTATTCTTCATATTTGTTTTATAACGGATATAATTATGCTTCTACATTCTGGTCTTCTACACAGTTGTGCGGGTAATATTAGTTCGACATTATATCTCATGTAATAAAGTTTAATCGACCGTATAATTGATGATATAGTATTATTTCTAGTGACCTGATAAACTAATGTATTTTCCCCAAACCATTAATTCAGATATCATTCGCTAACACTTCATTGAATTAAAAGGTATACAGCGAAAAGGAACTAGAATAACACGGAATTTTTTGAAATTCATTTCTCCTACCTTGGTTGACGTTCCATTAAAGAACTTCACTTCAAACATCTTCGATAAATCACTGCCCATTGAGCATTACGGTGAAATATCTCTGTGGCAAATTTTTCCCAAAAGAAATAATTGTGATTTATGGTGGATAAACTTTCCAAGAAATCGATTTATTAAGGTTACTCTGGTTCAAAAAGATGCATCACATTTACAATCTTCCTTTCAAGTCTTTTTTTACAAAGTATAATACGCGACTGCACGTATTTGTTGTTAAAATTAATATTTTCTGAATAAAGCAATAATTTCAGAAATATTGATTTCTTGCGCAAATATTCTTTTCTCGACTGTTAATTAGTTCGAAAATAATTAGTTATGCTTAACGAGTTTTTTTGAATCTTGTGAAAGAATATTCAAGAGATCATAATAAAAACCAAAATTTTATAAAATAACATTTTAATAAATGTATGTTTTCACTAATTTTTGTGAACAATTTTTGTTTAAAAAATTATATTCAGATAAATTTTTCATTTTGAGGAATCTCAATAAGTATATTACTAATTAGTGATTGATTTGAAACTTTCAATAACTTTAGATGAACAAAAATGAATCCTGATCGTTATACAGGTATGATCATTATCATCAAAGTTCTATTTTCAAATGGTCATAAATGATAAATTACAGGACAAATTGTAACAATTTAAAGGATAACATAAAAATTTCTATTTTGAAAAAAAAAAAAAATGAAAGTTCAAAAACTCATGAAAGAAGTGAAATGGCATTTTATGAGTATCGTTACGCAAAATAGGAAACGAGAACACCAGTTTAGAATAAGTTTACTCGTTTCTGAAAGCATATTTAGTGTGTTTTATCACAAAAGCTCTGCTTATGGGAGCAATCTAAACAACTCTGCATAACTGAAAGATTTAATATACCGACATGTTATAACATTACTCTTGATATGCTAAGAGCTACAGTTGAGAATGCAATAATGCGAGACGAAAAATAATGTCGGAATTAAATATTTCAATTTTTGCTATGAAAGGTATATTCATCGAACATAAAAAAATGAAACAAATGTTAAGATGTATTTTTAATATAAAAACCAATAGTTTTAAAGAGACTTTTTTTAAACTGACATTTTGTAAAAAAATTTCATAAACAAAACATGACAACACAAAAACTTACGAATGATATATGTTAATGATAAATTTAGAATACAAGATTGTTCTATCTTCTATAATTTTTCTGTAAAAGAGAATATATTTTACTTCCTGCTTTATTTCTTTTACTGTAAGTAAATTGTAAAGAAAATAAATGTTAGCATGTGAATAAAAAATTTTATAGAGTGCCTTTTTTGTTGTAATTTTTAGAATTTCGTTTATCTAAATTTTATTCAGTTATTGAATCTTGAGTATCAAAATATTTTTCAATTTACATTATTTATGTTCGTTAATCACATGGAAAATGAGTTAAATCTTAGAACGTTTACAGAAATTTGTTTCAAGTAAAAATGATAAAGGTGCTTCATTTTTTTCTATGTTTACCTTACCTATAATCCATGCCATTTTTAAATCACAACTCAGTTAAAGCATAACAACAGTTTGAAGAAATTAAGCAAATCTCTTTGTACTTATTTTATTAAAACTTATTTTATTATTATTATGGAATGTTAATGGACATCTTTAAACGGTTATATTTTAAGAGGATAGTAGACTATAGTATTTATATTTTAAGAGGATAGTTATCAAGATATATGTTTATATTTAACTAAAATATGATTTTCAATACAATAAAAATTTCAATGTTATGACGAAATTAAATAAAATTTAAGAAATGCTTAAAAAATAATATTGTAATTAGATTTAAATATCTTTAAAATGATAGTAGTGTCTTAATTTTTGAAAAAAAAATTAAAAGAAATTGATAATAAGGATTTTTGCCCAACATTAGAAGAAAATAAGGTATGATTTTATGTTTTTTTAGCTCATTAAAAGTCAATTTTAGTTCAGAAAAATATAAAAATCCCATAAAAATTCAATAAGTGTGCATAAAAATAATTCCTAACAAATTATCTTTTAACTAAAAAAAACCATACATAATTTACTTAGTTTTGTTCCAAATAAATAAAAATTGGATAGTAAGAAAAAATAATGGAAGAATATAATAACCAAATTGCTCAGAATATTTAAAATTTCAAAAAAACTTTGCAATTTAAAATTTTTTAAATATATTATAGTTTGTTTTAAAATGTTTTTTAAAGAAATTTGACCTTTGTTATATTTTAATACATAAGCATTATAATAACTAAAAGTGTCCCTTGAAGCCACTGTCTCCTTGAAATCAAAATAGTAATTATTTTCTAAAGCACTCGTATTAAGTGTTATTTTTAAAAAATGAGCACGAGCATAAGGTCAAATAACATTTTTGAGAATTATGAGGATAAATCAATCTGACACTTATTACAAATATTAAATTATTCAAAAAATAGTTAATGTCAAAAAAAAAAAAAAAATTTCGAATTTTAAAACTATATTTTTTGCTACTAATACTATTAGTTAAACAAGAAACAGCGTTTATTACTTTCTTCAACATTTTTAAATCTTTGAAAAAAAGCTCTTTTTAGACACATTGTAATGGATGCAAGTCCCCCACATTTTATTTTCATACTTCTTAAAAGTTATAATATTTCATGAAGATCGTGAATCAATAAACATAGTTCAGATGAGTAGTCTATAACTTTCAAAACCATAATAATTCAAATTGCTGAATGAAGTTTTCAGAGCTGACGTTTGAGTTCTGAAATCTTTTTTGTTACTTTATTCACATACTAACTCATTCTGAAATTCATAATCAGTTTATTGAAACCAAATATGATAATATTCGAATAAAAACTGTTTTTCTTAATTTATGAATAATATTTAATTAGTAATTTATTATTCATTAATGATACATTTGGTTGAAAATTATAAATAAAATACTAAATATTATGCAAAATTATAGATATCTTAAATGAATAAAAATAATTAAGTTTTTGAATTTAATATAATCCTCGAATGATAAATATAAATTAATATTTTTGAATTCATCTTTACATTTAAAATATTAAAAGTAATAAACATAAAAGATTATATTTAAAAACTGATTGATATAAATAATGTTTCGTAGTGCAATTTTGTGTAAAATTAAATGGCAAAAGACTTTCAATTTAATAACTTTCAAATCGATTTTCTCAAAACCTAAAATTAAAGTACTTTGACTTTATCCGTTTCTATATTTAAGGACAGTAATCTCCTTAATTGGAATGGAAGATTACATCATTGTCTTTTTTATGCATTTATAGTTACGTTTGAAGGTTGATATTTTTTTCTCTTAGTACCTTAAATTAAAGAAAATGAAGTGAGCATATCAGCTATAATATCCTAAAGTGTGCTCAGATGATTCAAATGAAACGATGAAAATTGCAAATGCAAAACTAGTTTTTATAGAAACATAAGAAAGGGTCTGGAACATTAGTCCTGAACAAGAATAGAAACTAGATAAGGTTTAAATGCTTCAGTCAGATTGAATCACGATTCTGTATGTTTTATTATTCTTAGAAATATAAAGAAATTTTTGCTTAATCAATTTCTTGTTTATCTATCAACCAAATACCGTATAATTATAACCATATTAATTGTGCAAATTTTATTATTGCTTTTTATTTTTCGTTATAATTGCTTATTTAATAACTTTTATCCAATGAAACATTATTATGAATAATTAATTGTTCACTATTTTTTTACCTTTAAGACATTATCGAAATATAATAATACTTTCACACAAAGACTTTCTAGAAAAAAAGAATACAACAAATTAATAAATTTAATTTTACATCAAAAAATTAAAATAATTGTCACAAATTTTTGTTCATGTTTGTAAAAAGTAACAAAGCTGGTAAGATTTCATTGAAAAAAATCCATGCTGTGTTAAAAATCTGCTTTTTTAATTAGCTTGGATAGTATAATTTAACATTGAAAACAAAAGTGATAACGCTTTCTTACATTTAAATCAGCCGTTTGCTGAAAGATATTACAGAAAAACAAAAATAAATTCGATAACTTACCCTTAAATCTTGTTAAAAGGATATTAAAAAATCAAATAATTAATTGGAAAGAATATTTCATAGAAAATAATTGAGATGAATGTTTAAAAAAGTTTTAATTAAATATTTAAAAGAAAATATGAAATCTTACTCTCGAAAAAATAGTTTTATGAAAATCTTTCGCTTTCAGGCAGTGATTAAATTAAAACGCAAGAAAAGTTATTATTTCTCTAAGAAGATGTACTTTTTTTATAGAGTTTCTTATAACAAAAAATAGGTTTTTATATAAAATAATAAAATGTCCTTTGGAAGATGAGCAATGAAAAACTGAACGCATAATTAAATTCTTTCAATTAAATGTAATTTGAATAATTAAATTCTTTCCTTTTAAAAAAATCCTCTTTCTTTATTTTTACTCTAATATGCGACTTAATTTGATGAATTAATTAGAAAATTGCTGTAATTAAAGAAAATTCATCTTTAGCATTCACATAACAAAACTTGTGTTTAATATACCACGCATTGTTTGCTGGATGAAGAAAGAATTGAAGTTTTATTAATTGTAAAGTTACGAAAATAATGTTGAAAAACAAGTCATGAATGACGAATTTTTATAAAAGATGTATATTTATAGAAAAATGATATGATGTAGATTATAATCCGAATTTTATAGAAATTAAAAATTGTGATATTGTAAAATGAAATTTGGCAGTAAACACCAGCTTACATGTTATAAAGAATTTTAATATTAATTTATGCCTTATATAGGCTAATATAAGCCATTATTTTCTTATCTTTTTTAATGAAACTTTTTAGAAATTCATGAGATATCGGAAGAAATACTTCTGTAATAACTGAATAATGAATAAGACGATGCGTAGTCTTTTGTTTTTCTTTTTTAAATTCTTTTTATTTAATTTTCAGTAAGATAAATGCATTTAAAGTTCTTTCTTTGATTGCAGATAGCAAAGTAATTTTATTATTTATTATTAAAAATATTTACTATATAAATTATTAAATAATTACTCTTATGCTTAAGATTAAATTTTTTTAAAACAAATTCAGCAAAACGACATTTTAATTGTCTACAGAATTATGTAAATTTTATGAAAGAAAACGAAAACTGTTTTAAAAATTTTTGTATTATACAAATTTTGTGCAAATTTAAACATATCATGTAAAACTAATTGCAAGACAAATTTAGATAGTCAAAGTGCAATTTTTCATACTAGTCTAATTCATTATTATTGTAGAAAGAAATTATTTTATTTTGTTTTTTAAAAAACCATATCCCAAACTTATAGTTACATAATCCTATCAAAAGGAGATTCTAAAATCAATAGCCAATATCTTGATGGCTTAAAGACAATAAATATGTTTTTCTTTTTTCAAAATGCTAAAAGTAAAAATCTAAGCTAAGCAATTAAATTATTTCGTTAAATGTAAAATATTCGAAAGCATTTTTAAGATATTTAAAGAATATTTTAATAATTATCTCCATTTCTGAATGGCAATACTTGTAATAGCAATAATAAAATGTTGATAAAATATATTGTCGCTATTGGAAGGAAATTTTTGTATCACGAATAGTAGATTGCCTAAAATGATAAAAGTTTTACATCATTTGATTTAACAGAATTTGATTTTTAAAATTGCTGATGTCATTTATCAGTTTATAACTCTATGAAAAGTACATTTTCATCAGAAAAGTATTTTAATGCCTTAAAAATATATAACTCATACTTAATTAAAATTATTTTTTAACAAGTGAATTCGAGTTTATCATTAAAAAAATTTTAAGTCTTGAAATACCAAATTTTTAAGTAATAAATACTTTTCTTGAAGAAAATACCTTATTGCTTTATTATCATTTTAAAGTTGTAGATTTTCTTAAAATATTGTCACATTATATGCACTACACACCTTAATTGTTCAATTGCCACTAGCAGCTATTTCGTTTTGATGAATAATTTTAACCTCAACATATTTTTGAAAGTATAAACCTGTTAATTAAATTGATTTCATATTCCTTTGAACTTTAACCATTATATTCTGATACAAATGTCTACAAATAATGCTGAACATCTCGGGAAATTCTAATTATTGTATGTAAGACAGATCTAATTCTAATTAAATTACATTGAAGCGAGAATAAAAGGCTATAAAATAATGAACAGGCATTGCTCTTAAATGCATTTATTTTTAATTTGTCGTGTCTTTAGAAGTTATAAAATTTATATGGATCTCCTCTCTTTCAGAATACTCATTTTAATTAAATACTCATAGTATCCGCATTTCATCGTTATAATGAAAGTTCTTAATATTTAAGTAAAAAATTTCTTTCATATAGCCTCTGCATCCTTTTAATATCTTTTATTTGCAAAATCTTCTAGGTTTTGCACAAGTTAGTTAAATTTCCACAGGCCAACTATTTCCTCATTGCGTCCCGGAATTCTAAATGACTTTTTTTGGTGATTTGTTGAAGGATTTCATAATAATTTGATATTGTAATTGTATGCCTTGAAAGTTTCATTAGAATTAATCAAAACTTGGTATTAAAATTCAGCGTCTCATTACCGAATTCAAATATCTTCTATTGTGGATTTATAATAATTTTATGTTGTTTCTGTATTTTAATAAGTTAGTTGAAATGTCATGAGGAAAATTATCTACCTAGCTTTATACTTGTAATTCAAACTTACCGTCATAAAAGAAGTGTCGTTTTGAAAGTGTTAAACGTACGCGTAATGATTTTCAGATTAAAAATTTCGCAAACGGTGTGGAGGTCACTGTTGGTTGAACGATTTGAAAACAAATCTAGGTGGCTCTTTCTTATCCGCTATTGTATATTATTTTGTTTTTTCTCTTCAAATAAATGCATAATTAAATAGTTAAATATTAATAAAAATTCGTTTTTAAAGGAATTAATATTAAAATACTGCAATTAAAACAAATTATAAAGGTTGTACTGATTGTTTCTATATTCAGCATATTCTTCAATTAACTTCAAAAATAGTAAGAAATTATTTAATAAAAATTGAATTCGTTTTTTATTTTCTTATTATTACTTATTTCAAGAATGATCTTTCGATGTTCTTTATTTTGATTAAAGTGTGATGAAAATATTCTGATTTCTTAATTTTGTTTTTCTTGATAAATACTAAAAAATATGGAGCTAAAAATTGATTAAAAGTTAATAATTTAGAAAGCAAACTAATATTTTTGTAGTGACAACTCTCTATACAGAAATTGTCATCACTATTAACAAAAATTACCTAACTTTGCAATAAGCACAAAAATTTTCCTTTTTTTTTGTCCAAATTTCAATAATATCAAAACCAGAGTTATTTGAGTGATACTTCTTTAGTTATTGATGAAAATTAATTACTTGGGATAAAAATATTGGATTAATTAAAAATTTACCTCATAAAAGAAAACATTTGATAATGCAAACTTGGCAGAATGTCGATACTGTGTTTTTTATATTTATGAAACATTGTCAAATATGATTAAATGTAAAATAGTTCATTGATCGGATCAAGACTAATTTTTTGGTGTTTTGCTTTATTCATTATTTACCAATTTTAATGAATCTTCTTAATTTACCTTTTTTATGAATCTTGAGATCTAATGCGAAGGAAATTCATACTTTCAATTCCTAAAAAAATTAATATAGTTTGCTGCGTCTTATTTTTAAAAGGTTAAGTGATTTCATAAATTATGTCATACTATCTGAGACCAATCACATCCTAACAATTTGTTTTGTCTCAACATTATTTTAAATTAACTAACAAGATACAACTTATAAAGATTCCACTTTTCGATGAAGATTTGTAACACATTTATATTAAATGATCTCTTGGCAACTAAAACTAACTTTTTTGCTTCATTGTGAAAATTGCTAATATTTTCATTCTTACAAGAAAGAAATTATTACTTTGTTTAAAAAAATTCGCTTCCAAGATGTGGATAATGAAATTAATATGATTAAATTATTATTGGTTCCATCACTGCTTTCATCAAAAAGAAGCTATTCTTTTTATTTGTTTTCAACAGCATGTTTGAAAATGGGCTAAATTAAAAGAAAAAACTAGAGATTTCTGAAAATTAAATTAGCAATGCTAATAAGACTTTCGCAAAATTTAAAAGATTTAATTATTAGAAATCAGTAAGAGTAATGTTACAAACAAACTAAAATCTACATAATCCCAATTTAAATAAATACAGTTTGAAGGAGATAAATTTTAGAGGCTTCTTCTCGTCTGTCCCTCTGCTTTAAGTATTTGACCTTTGAACTTCATATACAAATTTTGAAAAACTCTATCGTGGACTTGATAAAGTAAATTGTTTTTAATTGTATTTTGTTGTACGTTATCCATGTCCAATAATGCACACGATTTTAAATAAATTGCTTTTCAGACTGAAATGATAGCTAAAACTTAAAAACGACTCATTGGTTTGGAGTGCAATATATCGCCATTTGTACTACATATATTCACAGTTTCACTATAAATCCCTTTTAACCAGTCTTAACTTTCATGCAATGGTAGCTATAGTCATGAAAATGTTGTCTAGTTATAGTATGATGAGTCTCTGTAATGCTATGAAATGATTCATAGTGCCATTTAGAAGTAAAATCTAAAATATTGTTTTTGTTATCAAATAATAGTAGAAAGCTATAAAACGACATTTATTTAGCAAAAAAAAATCGTTTTATGTACGTTAATATTAAGATCAAGACTAATCATAACACGCACCAATTTGTTCTTGACTTTCCGAAAAGGATTAACTTAATACCAGTAAAGAGTTTTTCTAAACTAAATAAATAAAAGATGCACTACAGTTCCTAAAAAAATCCAGTTATGTAGACTTCATAAATTCTTTTTTTTTTCATAGCTTCAGTTGAACGAAGAGAAAAACATTCATAAAAATCATGGATTATTAAATTATACTTGCTTATTATAGAGAACGTTTTAAAAGCTCTCGCCTTAGTTCAATGTTTTGTTAATCTTTTATACAGAACTCAATAACGGTACCTTATAAGCGAATATTATATCAATATATTTATAAGGTAAAACAATCCCAAGTGATTACTTTTTATGGGAACAATTTAAATATTGTTAGATATGTAATATTTAGATTATGTTTCAGCTCATTTGCTTCTCATTTTACCTTAAAATTTTTTACAGAAAACTGTCTTAATGATACTTTAAAGTAAATACCTAAAAATATCTTAAATCTCTCTGCTTATTAAAATTAATAAAAACGATTTGAAAACAAATCTTATTTAATATTGTTTTTCTTTGTAAAGAAAGAGCATTCAGTTTTTAAGTATCTTTTGATATATTACGAAACTTGAAATCAGCTTATTATAAGAAGTTTTTTTATTAAAACTATTTAAAATTAAAATCTAGATAAAATATGGTGTTAGAAAAATAAAGCCTTATACAAAAACTAATCTTGTTAAGATTTTTCAATTTAATGTCGCTATAAATTACTTTGAATCGTTTTTCAGCACTTCAGTGATTTTAAATTCTTTTTAATTTATTCTACAAAGAACAATCTTTTCAAATCTAAAAACAATAATGGTCGAAATGTTATTGAAATAAACTGTCGTTACTCAGAAGTTAAAATGTTTATAGTTTTTAGCCACAAAATAGTCTTATTATGACAGCAACAAATTCATTCATCGTAATAGCTCAGACTATGTAGAATTCTAATGAAATATTAATATCCACCAGGGTAGCGTTTTGTATTTTAATATTTTGTAAGTTGTGAAATGACGATTGTGTATTCACAAATATTCAAAATTATTTTGCAACATATGTTCCCATATTCAGTCCGATTTTCTTGCTACTATAATTGTACTTTGTATTTGAGTTTATCTGGAAGTTTATTTCTGACTTTTATGAAACATTTTCTTATTAATTATGACCAATAATCTTTTTGGGAAGGAAATTCAACTTCTAAATCGGTTAAATATGGCTATGTTATTAGATGCATTATAGTAAAAATTCAAATTTTGAGTAAGGAAATTAGAAATGAAGTTATATAAGAGTTATATTTATGTTTTAACATTAAATCTATATTTGAAAGACAGAGTGTTTATAAATTATTGCCAAGGTAACAAAATTAAATTTAAACGTATTTTTATAGAATTTGAGCATAATTATTATGTAGATATAATCTTTATTTTTTAAAAATTCACATGTTCTCATTTTTACGAATAACAACAAGAAATATAGACAAAACAATTCTACGTTTTCTAATTATGAAAGAGATGAATGTCAAAAAACAGCAACAGTGTAATAGACAAATTTAACAGGCATCCATCAACAGACTAATCAATTAAAAGCTACTTCTTATGCTAATAGATTAAAATATTGACTTATATTACATCAATAAATCATAAACATGATTTCCTTGATGAAAATTTTTTAGATTTTTGGGTTTATAAAGATGGATAATTTTTATGGTCTGTACATCTTTCAGATATCGACGTATTTTTTCTGTAAATGCAAGAAAGTTTATGTGGCAAAGGCTTATAATTTAAAAGAATAAAGAAAGTAAATCCCTACGAAAATAAATTCAATCTCACAAATTGCTGAATCTTCTACAAGAAAAAACATAACAGACATGATATTCTTGGAGCAATTAATACCCTTATGTCAAAGTGTATTTTTTATAATTTGTTATATCACTTTTTTGCGCAGAAAGTCTTCCAACAATAATTATTAAAATCTATAATAATAATTACTGAATGGATGCCGAATTAAGGACCCCAAATCTTTGTGATAAAATTTTAGTCACAAGTTTGGCGCTTTTTGGCAACTAATATGTAGGATTCGGAACACTTGGCGATAGCTCCAATAGGATTTTAATGCTAGATATTATTCTAAAAACGTTTGGGCCATCTCACAAAAATTCTGAAAAGTCAACTGATGGGGCCAGATTTATTCTAATAATAGTGAGTGATGTTAATGAGGAGAGGTTGTTTCAAGAGGCTTGAGAAGTTGATGGAAATCTCTGATTTTGTGAGTTCACTCTAGGCGCTTTAGGCTTTTATGGTTATTTATTACCGATTTGCTGTTTGTATGCAACTGTTAACTGCAATTACGATTCTTGTACATGTTTCAATTGCAAATTATTACCTATATATTCGTGTAGGGTGATATTTGACCTCTAAATCTTTTCCCTAGGCAATATACGAACACATTTTTAATTTTTCTGTAATATATACAAAATAGTTTCTAAAAAATTACTAATTTTATTTTCTGCATTTTATACTTAGTTTTAATTTTATCAATTATCGTTATTTTTTGAATAATTTGGCAATCGATTGTTAAAGAAGTAACAAATAAATGTCATAATAAGATTATATTTACAAATTTACATCTTATCTATGAATTACCACACACGCTTGTTTTTCGTTCTATGGGGGAAGCTTTACGTTTAGAACTATAAAATTTCAATAACTTCCTGGACAATCAGATGGTCATTAAGGATTCATTTAATTATCGAACATATGTAAGTGATTATTAGATCGTTTTTTGGAAGTCTTTGAAATTTTAAGTAGATTTATTTTTGAAATGTAATAAATCTTTACTATTTTCCTTCTATACTATCGAAAAATATTATTACAAAAAAAGGTAATTTTTATACCATTCTGAAATACATAAAAAAAATCCATTAATCCAATTTGGTGTTGGTAAAATAATTTCTATTTTGTTCAAATTATAGAGCACATTTTAAATACATTTTAGGAAAATATTTTTTTATTATTTAAATACTTTTTTTATTTTTTGTAATTTTATACCATATGCGTTTCAAGGATATTTTGCATGAATCAATCCGAATACGAGTCGCTAGTTAGATACAATCTTTCAGGTACTATATAAAACCAACCTGTGATTTTTATTCATAAAAGAAAAGATAAATTTTGGCTTTCATGGTGCAATGACATTTCGACCTACTGATTGCCCCGTTTAGCTAAAGTTTGTCCGGAAACAATCAAGGAACCCGGTATTATAAGAAAGATGAAAAACATAATACTTCAGGTGTTGAAAAAAAAGCATCAAATCCAAATTTTTATTTAAAAAATTACTCTAACATTCTTATTAAATATTGAGAACTATAGTTAAAAGCAAATTTGGTCCTTAAAATGCAAATGTTACTCAATAAATAGATGCATATTTGATTAATGCAATTAATTTATAGAGATAATTTTAGCTCGCATGATTTCATTAAGTTTCGAAAAATTAATGCTCATATTCAAAATAAAATTCAAATTCTTGAAACTGATTAATATATATAATTGTTATCTATTTAAATGTGGCCTTAAAGTTAACTTCTGAATCATTAGGTCGGTGTACACACTTCTAGGCAGAAAATGATGCTTTTTTTCTTCATTTTTATTTCCTTGTTATGCTAAATAACGTTTTAATAAATTATTTCGAGTCTATAAATATGCTGTAAAGAATTGAAAAGCTTAAATCGTGTTAAAATTTCTAGTTTTTATTAGTTATTTTTATCAAATTATTCTTAGCATATTAAAATTTTAGTAAAATTTATTTGCCATATTGAATGGAAAAGTTTGATTAATACTGATTAAGACGATTTTAAAAAGTTTTAATAGTCACTTTGGAGAAACAAATCCAATACATAGACTTCGTATTCTGGTAGTGATTTATTTAAATGAAATTCAATTTTTTTTCTAAAATATTTATATACCCAGAATATTTTAAAATATGATTACTACGAAAGAGAAAAACCGGTCTAAGGCTTAAGAGATGTATAATGTTTCTGAGAAAAATTATAAAATTTCATGACCATTGCCACATTTTTATTAAATGTTCTTAAAAAATTATTCTAAAAGCTATCTTTAAAAATATTTTCTTACAAGAGCACTGCACAAATTTGAATGCAATTTTTTGTATTTGCTACACGTATAAAATTGGTTACATAGGAAACTTTTCATGTATAATTTTTCAACTTGGTGTCTTCAGATACATAGGACAACTTAATATAAAAGCTTTTTATTTAATAATTATGTTGTTAATTAATGCATTTATATTAAAATGAAGAGTATCGTTTGTGAATATAACAATTACATGAATTTTATTGTAAAATATAATTTTAATGGAAATAATTGTACAATAATTATTATTTTAATGCATTGCAATTTCATTGTGCTCTTTATAATCTATTAATCTACGGACATGTGATATTCAATCTATGAAAAACATATAATAGCATCTAAATTGTGTAAATTTTCACAAATAAAATCATTGAATAAACCATAATTTGGAAATAACTACTTAATTCAATGCTTTAAGCACATACATGTTCTTTATCAAATATTATATTTCATAATTTACATACAAGTTTTATTATACAATATATAACGAAATATGTGCTGCATACAATACTTCTTAAATGCACATTTAATTGGCTTAGAATAGTTCCAAAATCGGATTTGGTTGACACTGTATCACAACGTGCTAAGTACAGAAAGCTTTACTTATCTTGTTCTTTAACTTCGCGCAGAGCCTGTTTAATTCAAGGACTTACGGGGTAGTTGTCTCCTACCCCCAGATCAGAGGAGTCCCCAAATCGAATAGAAAGTTTATTTTACGCTTCCTTCTCTAATGAACGTTTTTCATTGCTGAATCAGTAAACCAAAAGGGGCCCCCAATGAAGTTTAGCTCCGGGCTCCAATTAGGTTAAGTCAGGCACTGATTTCACCATATAAAGCAGTAAAGTAGTAAGCGGAATGATGTCTTGATAGTCGAATTATTAACAAAAGGTTTGCAACAAATGCATAGAAATATTGTTTGATTCGGATTTTAAAAAAACTTAAATTTATTTACTTTAAAATCAAAAAAAAAAGTGAAAGTGCATAAATAAAGATGAGATAATAGAATACACACAATAAGAAATGATGTAAATACCAGAAAAATATTTTTAAATTTCCACCGAATTAAAATTAAGGAATAAGAATAATTAAATGGTCTAGCACAAATACAATTTAAGTTAATTCGTACACTTTTGCTTTGCGAAGCACTCGTCTGTCCAGTGTCCATCATTTCAGAGTATTTTTCAAATAATTTCCTCGATTTTTTCGGAATGATTTTGGTATCGAAGATGAGGTAGGAATGGTTCACTCTCCGAATGTCCGATGACAGACAAATGTTTTTCAGGACCTTGCGAGTTTGCTATTTTATCATAAGCTTCGAAATCATTCACTTCTCCAGAACCGAGACAAGACACGAACGATGAAAACTTCGACATACGCCTCCACCCAGGATAATTTCTTTGGGGCAGAATCGTCTGTCCCATTTCATCTAGAGGGACTTCATCTAAAACCAATTTGGGTGTCACAAAGTCAAAAACGTCCTTCTGGGATCTTAGGCATTGGTCACAATTTTGGCCAAGACATGGACAGGAGTTTCTCTTGGCTAATAAGCGAATAGGTGGGGAGGATTCCGGGAAGTCTTGCTGTTGGGAAAGGGATTCATCAAGCTCCACCCCTGATTCAAACTTGTCATGGCTTGAAGAGACCTCATTGGGCGTCGGCTTCAAGGCGAAAGTCTTCGGACTGCTGGGGGCAAATCGGATTTTCTTTTGAGATTCCAAAGACAGCCTTCTGTTGGCGTTGAATTTGGGATATTTATTGTGTCGGAGGGATGAGCGGGTGACTGATCTCAAAACATCTGGAGTCTGTATGGAATAACTAATCTTCTGTGGTTTTCTATCGCGGTATTCCTCTTGTCCAGCTAACCAATAAGTCTTCATTTCTCCCTTTCCCTGAAATAAATGCGTAAATTGGATCATTCTCTATTCGGAAATAAACGCATTGGTTTAATAAAATAAATCAATAAACAATATGAAAAATAAAAGTTTTTTTCAAAAATAATTTGAGGTTTTAAAAATTCAAATCCTAAACCATGGAAAAGCAAAATGATGGATATCATTCCGTTTCATTTACATTCGAAATTATTCTTTTAATGAAATTCGTAAAATTGTTGCAAAAAGTGAATCCGTTAAGCTTATATATATTAAAATTTAAAATTTCGTAACCATGTTCTAAGATTAAATAGCCAGGATCAGTGTTTATTTAATATTAATACGCCATTATGATTATTTTTTTGGAAATCATTTTCTATACTTTCAGCAGAAATTGGTTTAATTATCTTGAAATTTTATTTTATTTATGACATTAATATTATTTGTTTTCGAAATGATGAATTTATTTTAGTCCATCTTAACTTCCTTCTTTTGATCCAGGAATCATTTTTAAGTCAACACCTCATATATCCATAAAATATCTTCAAGCAGTTTCATAAGACCCCATAAAATTTTTAATTGTAAGAGGACTGGTTTTCTTCATTGAAAGTATTATTATAATTTCATAACATTTACAAGTAATGACGTACAGGTAAAGGATATAAAGAATTTCTTTAACTGTGTTATGAGTTCACAGTATATATGTTTTTTTAATGTTTAAAATTGCGGTAGGCAAAATGTATTGTGCCCATAACTAGCTTCAATTATAACTTTCAAGACTTTATTCGCCAGTATCAGCGCAAAGCTTCGAATTTGATTCGCTTTCATAGTGATTGAAATTTCCGTGATCAGTACGATTCAATGATAAAAATCGGAAACCGGGTATTTTCTAAGATATTTGTTATGTATTATTAGAAAATCAATTTACTGTAAAAGAATGTAAATTTATATAATTATATACTACAGAATGTAAGGTGATTTTTATCAGCTTTATGCTATTTATCAATTTTAATAAATAAAAACATCTATTGAATAAATCATAATTAGTGTTTGAAAACTTAAAAAAACATTAATATCTTAAACAAGAAGAATAAATTTTATGTTTAAAAATTATCGCTTCAGAAATGTTTTAAGAACTTTTTGAGATATTTGCAATCCTTTGTTTTTCACTCATTTTCTATCCCCTGCGTTCTTATATTTCTATCTTATTATTTAAAAAATTAATGAGATTGCTTTTGCATTTTGGTTTATTGTATTGTACTTTAAAATGTTATCATAGATATGATTTATAAAATACATTTATTTAAGAATTAAATAGAAACGCCTATTTTGATATATCTCTCTAATTTTATCATAAAATATTTTTGTAAATGTATTTTATATTATACAACGTTTATATATACTCCTTATTTTCCTAATTTACCAAAGCACAATGAAAGTTTATTAAAGTGAGTGACAAGTTAAAAAAAATACATCTTTAATGTGCAGCAATTTTTGCGTTGTCAATCAAAGATGCCAAGTAAAATGCCACGTTTTCTTTAAAATGAAAAACTTTGTAGTCAGAGTTAATTGTTCATAATTCCTGTGAATAGCGTTCTTGTATTAAACTCCCGTTTTGGGTCAAAAATTCTTTTAAAAATTTCTCTTTTGACAAGGAATCTATTTTACTAAATGTCAAGGAATTATTTCATTATAAAAATAATAAGTTTAATTAAATTTTGGAATTTTTTTAATGAAATCTTTCAATACTTTTATAAAAGTAAAATTATTTTAAATATCACCCATCGAAATATACCCGTGATTAAATTAATTCTACATACACACGCGCCAGAAAAAATTATTTGACGTTATTTAAAAGTGTTTTCCTTTTTATATTAGTAATTAGTTCTCGTATGAACTTGGTTCTGAAAATTAGTCATGCATTCTTGTTTCAACTTTCTACACATATACTTTATTCCTTGAATAAGGCAACTGAGATTCATTTTCAATTTTATATGAAAGCGAAAAAAGGGTGGAATTTCTTTAGAGTCACACTAGATGACAATTGCAAGAAAATTCCTAAAGACGCTTCAACCTTATTCGAATTCTGCGGATAACAATGATTACGAAATTTCCCCCCAGTAAAATGTTTTTTTTTCTATTTGTTATAATTTTAAATAGAGTTAGTTTTAATTAAATTCATTTTTAATAGTTAGGTTTTGTCACTAACTGGAATATCATTTAGTCAATTACGAAAAGTTGTATAACCTTTAAATTTCATGTATTTTAGTTGTTTCATTTTGAAATATAATAATTAATCTATCTTGCAAATGATCCGTCGTATTTATTTGTTCGAAGTTTTTTATGGATACTGACTGCTGTTTTCCTCTTGTGTCAAATTGTATATTTAAAATTATGATAATTGGAATGAAATCTCTTATGCATATTTTGATTTATCATGCCAGAACATAGTTTCTTGAACGGTCAAGCACCGTGTGCTTCTGCATGTTAAATTATATTTTTATTCGTTTTAATTGTTTCATTGAATGAGTCACTTTAGTATTGCAAACGATCCAAAAAAACATTGTCTCGCATTTATTGTTAAAAAAAATATCATGTTTCCTATTTATTTCATTTCATACAATTACGTGCTTAAAATAACATTTTCCTAGGTTTTATTTGCTGTAATAATTAACTTATTTTTGTTATCAGAGCTCTTGTAAATGCAATGGCAACAAGTTATTAAAAGCTGATTTTATTTTTCCACTACGGATATTTGATGACGGCAAAAACACCATTACATTCAGACATTTAGTATTCTTATTATCAAAATAGGAAGTTTATATCTGATGTAAAATTTATACTTCCCAAAATTTGAGTGAAAACCTGATTTTTTCATTCCAATAACGCATAATTCGCAATGATTCCTTTAGTAATAACAGTCGTAAAATATTTTATAAAAGCGAAACAAATATCGGGGACGACATAAATTCGTGCAAACTTAAAAAAATCACAGTAAAAAAGGTAATGCTCGAAAAAATTGCGAAATTGGGTGGAATATATTCAGAGAGCATTCGGATTTTGTTGTTTCTATTTGAAAATGTCCGATATATGGAGTTCACAGGAAATACCGAGGCAGGTTATGCAAATCAGCATAGCTATAAAACATAAGGCTGGAAATTAATCTGCATTTGACGCCAGTTTTTTGATATCGCCGTTGGATCCAGTATTAGTGGTTAAACTGTTTTATGAGAACGGTGAGTTCGCGACTAAAGCATTGCGACAGTTAGGGAATGTTGAAAGGAATTAAAGCGGAGAAAAACCCAATGTCATTGAATAGGATATTGAATTTAGTTCGCCATTTTGAGGAAACGGGAGGATTAGAGGATCGTCCGTGAGTGCTGAGCGCGTCCCTTTTTTCCAAAGGGTCAGAAGAAATGTGGCAGCCGGGACTTCAATGGGGAGTTGCAGTGCACGTGAAACAGATAAAGAAGCAGGAGTTCCAGAAAAGTCGATCCAACGCATTCTGCACGAAATATTGGAACTGCATCAGTACAAGACAGAGGCACTTCATCCGTTGTTGTCAGTAGATTACGATAAAAGACAAGCCTTTGCAATATGTGCGCTTGCACAAATGTAACGTGACCCCCAATGGTTACCGAGAATCATGCGGATAGATGATTCACACTTTTCTTTGCATTCTCAGTCAATATTCATATTAGTCGTATCTTGGTGACATCAAACCCTCGTGATGTCCATAAGAGGTTGTTAGGCGTGGTTTCACTGGGTATTTCATTCTAGGTCCTTTATTTTTTGAAGAGAGTTGTCCGATATCGGACAACTCTCGTCATTGCAAAGTGCTATCTTAAGCTTTTGCGCGATTATATCATGCCTGTTTTGCAGCAAAGACGTGCGTTATTTTCCGTCACCTTCATGCAGGATGATGCCCCGTCCCACGTTGCTAGTTCCGCTAAGACGTTCCTTCTAGAAGCATTTATTAAGGAAAGATTGATTAACCGAGGATGTAAGAATAAGTCACGATCGCCAAATATCGCCAATTATTGGGGTATACGTAAAGTCTCGTGTCCAGGGCTCTCCAACCCCTTTGATGGAACTGAAAGATTCCATTCAATTTTTTGTAGGTGGCTTCGATGCCGACTTGTTACAAGTAGCTCTAATAGGCGTCGTTACGCTCAGCACTTGCTTAATACCTTGTGGTGGCTGTCATGTTAAGCACATTTTGGTTTAAAATAAAATTACTTTGCTCTGTTTCCTGATTTGCATATAACGTGCGAAGGCCATCTATCGGCCATTTTCAAATAGATTTTTAAAAATAGAAATAACAAAATCCAAAGGCTCACTGAACATATTCCCACAAACCGCATTTTTTTCAATTTTATTTTTTTATTATGGCTTTTGGTTTACATGATTATATGCTGCACCCAGTATTACATCATCATTGCAATAAGTGTAAGCTCAATTTCTAAAATATAAAAGACTGTAAATCAAATTATACATTTCTTTTCAGAACTACTTTGGAAAGCACTTTAGCTGCTACGGGACTCAAAAAGTGGAATGTTTACTCATTTCGAATCATATAATGGCTCGCAGTGGTCCATTTGGTGAAACAGAGTTGACATCAACAGGTAATACCATGATTCTCCCTCATATATTTTTTTAAAAAATGTTTCATTAATAATACAGGATGTTCATTAATTATTGTCGGGGTTTCCGTACCTCATAACTTTCAAATAAAAAATATTACGCAAAATCTGATTGCGTATTCGTGAATTACAACTCAAAGAATTTTATTAATGATATTAAAGTGTAAAGCTTGTACACTTTGCACCCATATTCTACAGTTATGTTTATTCACTTTTTCTGACACATGAAAAGTGGATTCGTAACTGAAGAACTATTTCCGAAGGTAATTTTGATCATCTTTAATTCGAGTCAAAATTTGTTCAGCGAACTAGAAACGACGCGGTTTATCATTCAGGTGTAAAACTTGTGCAATTTGCACTTTGTAGGCATTCAGAATAATAGGGTTATAAAGAACGTGCCATACCATCATATGCGGCATATGTAACGGCACAGCTGATTGTTTCGTTAATTTTCTTGGACTGAGAGTAAACGTTCCTCGGATGCGATCAACATTTTTCTACGAAGGGCTCGGTCTTCTCTCTCCCTTTCGGTGTAAAACGCTACCAGCTTCTGATAGAATTATACAAAGGAGGATCTTTCTTTTACATTGTCCTGAAACGACGTTGAGTAGTTATGACTGATTTAGCTTCGAAAAAACCACAAACACAAATTGCATTTCTTGCACGGTCGCCAATTATGACGCCTTAATGATTCAGATTGCAAATGCGCTCAGATTGCATTGTTGCCGGGTAAAATTTTTTGAGTTGTAATTTATGAATACGTAATCAGTTTTTGCTTAATTTTTTTTAAACGAAAGTTATGAGGTACGGAAACCCCGTCAATAATGAATGTACACCCTGTATTTAATGCTTAGCTATTTTCTTTGATATTGATTCGTGCGATCGGATTGGTAAAATAGTTGTGACATCGTCTTCATTAATCTCACATCTGAAGATATTTAGTAACACCTTCATTATATTTTCTTGAGTTGTAATTACCGTAAAATAAGGACTTTTTTTAACAAAAAATTACGCTTCAACCTTTGAGCAAAATTTTAGGCGCTTGTACCACTAGACTCTCTCTCCAAAACTTATGCATCTTACAAGCAGAAATCTGAAGTCCAACGCTAGAATTAACATTAATAATAATTTTTTAAAAAAGGTTCGTTCTTGGGAATGAGTGAAGAACTACCAATTACCAAACCGTGATTCTTTCACAGTTCTATAGCAAGTTTATGTGTCTAGGAATAAAGAACTTATTTGGTTCAAACACGAAGAATTTAGAACTTTTTCAATTATTTTTATGTCTGCGCGATAAAAAATGTACAGCAAGAATGAATTCTAAATATATCTAATATCGTGTAGAACCCCAATGAACACGCAAAAGTTTCGCAGCACGGCGTGGCACGATATCAACTAATTTGTGAAGATATTCTGCAGACAGTTCCCACCATGATACTTGCTGGTTAGTCCACAAAGCCTTGGGAGTGCGAGGTGGTGGAGAGGCTGTTAGCGTAAGCGGGTACTGCGTGTAGCTCCAGAGAACTACGGATATAACCGGAAGATCGTTAATTTAATTCGAGATTACGTGGTGTCTCTTTTGCTCTTCTCGTCTCAGAACGGTTTGAATCCTCGTCGGATCAGCAAGTTCAGAGGGTAACATCAAAGCGGGAGAAAAACAATGTTCGGATATGTGTCTCTTCAAAAGGATATAAGTTTTATGACTTCTTTACAGCTCTCCCTTCTTAAAAGGGGACTTTTGTCCAGGTTTAGACAACAGGTTCATGCAACTAACAATCCCTTCTTAGAGGCAGATACACTATACTGTTAAAAATATAATTAAAATACTATGTACATATGAAAAATCTTAACAGATATTTCCTTTTATTAAAGGTTACAGCGGCTCAAACCATCAGCATTTTGATGCTTACTGCCATGTTTATGTGTGACAGTATACTTACAGGGTTTTAGAGCTAACAACATTCGTGACGTGTAGTCTGATTTCCCTTTTTCGAATCGCCTGATCCAACCTTGGGTTTGTTCCTGATTTTAAAATCTCCAGCCGGAGCTGAAGAGTGCAATAGAGCTTTGTCTTATCAGGCTGTCCATAGTTCAAGGTAATATCAGGTTTTACCAAATGCTAAATCCTTGGAGAAAACCGTTTTATGTCTATGATGTAAATCTTTGCTTCCACGTTTCTGCCCCGTTGTCAATCTCATTTCTAAATCACTATTTCGTGCAATTTCCTGGCAATCGTACACGCCCACATCTAACGAGTCTCCACACTTTTTCAAGGTACCGCAGTTCCTTTATGTATTCGAAAAATTTTCCTTGGACGAAGGGAGTAAGTCCTTACCTTCTTCTGCTACAGTTGTGAGCGAAAAAGAGTCTTCCCGAAACACTGTTTCAGGTTCCATTACTTTTTGCCCCCCCCTATGGAACTCGTTATTCCCTTTCCCTGAGAACGAGTAGTAACGGCATTGTCGGGGGCGAAACTTTGTTTCTTAAGTAACTCGACTGTTGCTTTATTAAGAAGCTAAATTCCTTGGTCTTGTGATGAATCTACAATTGCGGCTTTTGTGAAGACTTTCCCGAATTCTCGGTTTATGAGTTTCACACGTGCAGGAGATAAACACTTCGGGTTTGAGTCTAACGGTTGTTTTACCCGAATTACCTCTCCGGTAAAATCTGCATTCCTGACGTAATTCCGCGCAACTATGTCTATGCTGGCACGTGAATCACGAAGAATTTCAATTCCGAATCCATTAACGGATTCTTCACTTACATACGGAGCAAATAGATCATTTTCGTGATTTATCTATTCTATCGATTGGTTTCTTTTTAACTGCGGGTAGTTTGGCCTTAAATGTGTCTTAGATTGACATTCTTAACACTGCAATGGTCTTTGCTTGTCGAAGTTGTTTACCTCCCCTTTCTTTTGGGGGGGCTGAATTCCTCCACAAACGATTCTCATCGCGTTTAACAGTTACCTCTCTTTCAGCAGTGTTATACTTCTCATCCTTTTTAGGTGAAATTGGTGGGTTTCCCTCGAAACTTCCCTGCCCAGGGAATTTTACAAAGCTGGATTACGTACGTACCGATTCATAATGGTCCAATTTCTCTTCTAGAACATAAAGATCCACGAAGTCTGGCCATACGTCTAGAAAATTGTCTTTTATCTGGTCAGTAACTAATTATTTTTTAACCCTTCAAGATCCGTCACACCCGTCCCTGAAAGTCAACCAGTTAAGAAATGCTCTAAGTCGAAAATCAACTCCTTCCACAATGCGCTCGGTTTATTTTTCTGATGACTCACGAAGCGCTGTGTATATGTCTCCGATTTTATTTTAAATCTTTCCAGCAAAACTTGTTTAATGTATTCGTAATCCTGAGCCTTATCCTCATGTTCTCTCACAATAATTTGCGCTAAATCTAATGGTAACAGGGATAATTATTGAGAGAACCATTTGGCCTCGTCAAACTCGGCGGTTTTCAGTTACCTTTCCAATAACGTAAGATAAATAGATATATCTGTTTGGTTACTATCAAATTTAGGTATTAAGTTTTTAATATCTCTTCAAGATATAGAATTCTCATTTCAACTTGAATGCATACTACTATTTTCCGACGAATTACTTATTCTTAAACGCTCTAATTTGAATTTCCGTTCGCGTTCGCGCTGTGCCTTTGATTCGGCCTCTAGACGCTCTCTTTTTCGCTCTTCCACTATAACCTCATACCTATCCTTCACAAAATCTAGGTCAATATCTGGGAACTCTTTAATTTTCTTAATCAGTTCTACTACCTTATTGAGGGGTCGGTCCCTAATTCTTCCGCGAAGGAAAATAAATCTATTTTTACCGCCCTGTTTAAGAAAGCCATTTCACTATTTATTCTTACTTATAAATTGTCTCACTTTTGAAAATTGCATAATTACCGCCAAAAAATATCAACCAATTTTAAAAACAAGGAACTTCTTTAGTAACAACAATACACAATGATACTACTAAATAATGTATTAATATACTTAGATTTCCATTTAGCTAAATACTGCCAAAATTATCACACAATGTTTTTCTCAATTAATACTTCCTTAATAAAATACAAAACCACCATTCATCAAATGCATTTGGTTCAGCCATTGAAACCTGTGCTTACGTTTAGCATTTACAAGAAAACATTAATTATATCTCATTAGTAGAACTTATGTACAATATCTTTTACAGTTTACACTTAATTGCTTTAATAGCCAATTCTAAAGTGCTACACTGAAATTTCACTTATATTTCAATAATCAACAGATATTTCTTATCAAAATTAAAATGTAACTTTCATTCTGCCAACTAACAAGAACACGTTTGACAAATTATCGAAGAAAAATTTCTCTTTTGCTAATAATAATTTAAAAAAAAACTTTACAACCCCTACCAGTTTAAACTACAAGTAACATTTGTTCTTAATGCAACTTAACATATACATACAAAACATTTCTGCCTCTAAAGCAAAGGATAGTCAGGAAACACTTACCGATTTACAGAAAACAAGAGTCGCTTTTATTTTATTTTCTGTCGTCGGTTTGTTGACACCAAGTTGGAGGTAGAGGGGAAACAAAATCCGAAGGCTGTTTCCGGCAGTGGGCGCTTTCTTTCTAGCGTTGAGTCCACTCATTGCTTTTGTACTTGGGAATTATTATTATTATTTTGAAACGTTGGATCCACTCGTCTGGAAACCTGATATTCGCAGTACACCCTAGAAATGGTCGAGCGCGAAAATCCAAATTTCATCTCTACTTCGGAAATGCTAAGCTCTCTCTCTCGTGCGATATCGGTCGGTCGCTAAACGGTCATGATAACAACAAGAATCGATGTAACAGCCTTCTCAGACATCTATTGTCTTATATAGCATTGTTGACTGATTGATTGAAAACCTCTATTATTTGCATGCAATCTACTATACCAGTTTTTCTATGTATTCTTTAACATTGAAAATTTACATTTTAGACAAAAAGAAAAATTAGAATTTTAGGCCCATTTTAAGAAACCTAAATATTTTTCTATTTAAGTAAAACCTTTTATTGGCAAACGTAAGTTTATAGTACTAACTCTAAAAAGAATTCAATAAAAAATTTGTAAGTAAACCTTATTTCTTAAGAATATGATCCAATTATCTTACTTTTATAGATATGACACCTCTTTCTTCAAGTTTGTAGCCGCCAAGTTTATCCAACAATCGCTTGCATGCCTCACTACAATGAATTCGAAGGGCTATTAAGAAAAAAAATAATTGTACAATTTCAGTATTTAGAATTTACCTGAATTTATGAATTAAATATCAATTTTTTTATATAAATGTTCTATAAAACAGATAATTATACTCCTCTTTGTCAAAATAATTGTGTTCTTTTAGTTCACATTGTTTATTAAAATGTAAATAAATTTTATTGATCCTCATTATTGCCTGATACTAATTTAAAAACGTTTTTTAGTTCATATCTTATAAAAATTATGAATAAATATATTTTAAACGTGTTTAACACATTCACTTTTAAAACTGCAAAACCCGATAGTAAAGGTTTTATATTGAAATATTCCTATTTTTGACCGTTTCTGATTCAGAGACGGAGTACAAGATTATAGCACATGTCTCCAAGGAATCACTGATGGCTCAGAAATATCAGGAGAAAAAAATATTTACTCATAATGTGAATTTTGTTTTGATGCTCAAGAGTATGACTTTTACCTAAAGGAAATAAATTAATCGTTAATATGTATGTATAAATAATTTCAATATCAAATTTTATTGCAGATGAACTGTCGGGATAATTTCCCAGGAAGAGAAAGTTCAAATTCTAGCCAATGCATGTTAGTTTCCATACATTGAGTTCCTTTATAACTTAGTTACGGATATAAAAAGACAATTTCAAAAAAAAAAAATCTTAAAATCTAAAATGAAATTATTTATTAAACCCTCTTCATTTTTTACAAAACAATTATTTTTTTTTTCATAATTTTTCTTTAAAATAAACCTTAATGAATCACTCTAATTATTATATATATGTGTGTGTCTAGTTATTTAATAGTTTCATAAAATACAATATCTTATTCTTATTAATAAATAGAACTTATAAGCTTGTTTTTTCTCCACCTGAGGAGGAAATCAAATCTTTCATTCACAGAAGAGGCTGAAAGGAATTTTCCTCATCATGTCATTCTTTTGAGTTGAGAAGGTTCATTAGGAATTAATAAAGTATCTTAAACAGTTTTACGCCTTTACACTTATTAAGCTTCTTTCATTCCTACTTTATTAATTTGTCCATCAGTCATTGTAGTACCAAACCATGCTCAAAACTCAATTCAATTCACCTAGTTTCACTTAGGAAGGAAATATTTATTCAGATTAAATAAAATTTAAGCTTTAAAAATATTTTAATTTCCTTAATCTAAGTATTAGGACTAAAATTTAAAGGCATTTACTTCAGAATTAACTAGCGGTTTTTAGTTGATAACATATTTTCAAATGTCTGAAAGACAAATCTTTTAAATTATCCCCTGTAACCTTATTTTGTATGATTCAATATTTTTCAGTAATGTATTATCATTATTTTGTGTCTAAAATTCGAAAGAGCTGTAAAAAGAATTTCAATAAACTGATTGGCAGTAGGTCAATAATGTCTGACTAATTTAATTACAGAATTTCCTTTCAATAAAATACTAAAAATCTGCTTCTAAAGCGCTATGTTTCAGTTTCAAAGAAATATTCTGATATATAGGAAATTTATCAAAATAATGTAGCCCATATAAAATATTTCAAAGAAATAAAATATAATGGCATCTAGTTGACAAATACTTGCAATTTATCATATTGAAGTGATCTTTTATTATATAAGAAAGGTTTATTCAAAAATTTAGAACATGAGGCAAAGAATTTTGAATCCTTTTACGATATCATGTTATTGATCTGCCTTATTTCTTGCGTTAAGACTAAAAATCAAATGTCAAATGAAATATTAGAAACTATCAGGTATATTGTACTCACACTGTAATGTAAGTTTTTTCTTCAAATTTTACCCAATTTGAAACATACAGTTCTGAAATTTACAAGAGAAAATGGAATTCTACTCACGCAATCCAGTTGATTCCATTCTGGAGGCTGTGTTTACTGTATCACCGAACAGACAATACCGTGGCATCTTCTGTCCTACCACGCCAGCACAAACTGCCCCTGAAAAGAGAAAGTATTGTGATCTAGTCTAATTTCCTCATGCCTTGTGCTGTGTATTCTGATTGCTAATAAACGTTAATAAGTATTCGGAAAATAGAAATAAATTTAAAACAAAGTCTTTTTGAAAAAAAACATCAATTAAAAAATATTGCTTCAATAAAAGCAATAAAATTCGGAATTTATTTAAAATATATGAAGTTAATGTAATTTTTTTTAATTGATAATATATAAAACTAATCATTTCTTGAATGTTAACCATATCGGGAGTTGAACTGTTGCCTACATGGAACAAAAATTCCTCTTCGGATTGTAAGCAATGAAGAAAAAAAAGTTAAAGCACGTAAATAAATAAATGATGCATTTCTTGAATCCAAATATTTTTCTACCTCTTTCAAAAATAATTCTCGATGAGCTTAAACTTTAGTCAGTTGAAGAGTTAACAAGACGTTTAACTCTTTGCGAATATTATACCCTCTGGAAAAATTGCCAAGCACTTTACGCTCCGTCAAGTTTTCTTCTAAATTTACAGTTTTAAAAAATCTGCGTACAGCGTTATTTATGATATAATAAGATTAGAGGTTAAATGATAAACACATAAAGAAACAATTTTATTATTATGAAAATTGCATAAAATAAGACTTAAATTGTAATATTTCTTTTTTTGCATATTTCGCATGCGTATTTATAACCCTATTTGTATTGTAATAAAAAAATTGAAATATATATTTATGAAAATTTTCTTTTCGAAAAAAATCAATAAGATAATGTAACTTTCACTCTTACAATTATTACAAAAATAGCAATTAAAAAAAAACGAATACACAACAAAAACTCCAGATTAAACATATCAATTTTCAAACTTACAGAATAACAAATTATATAATCAAAGATTTATATGAAGAATGACGTTAGAAACTAATAATTTAATAAACTTAATGTGAAATATAATTTAATGAGTTTCATAATTTAATAAACGAAATTGATCTCAATCCCAAAAATATTTTAATTTAATTTACACAAAAAATGGTCTCTAAAAAGATTAATTCCATCAAAAAACAATATATTTTTCCGAGAGAAATTTTCTGAAGTCTCATGATTGTCAGTCTGGAGTACGAAATTCACCACAAAGCATTTCATGGATTTACATACTCTGGTTATTCCGAATCAACTGTTTCTAAATCAATATAAATTGTTACAGTAAGGAACGAGAGTACTAATTAGTAGTTAGAAGGATGGTGGGATTTCCTCTTTCAGCGATGCTTAGTTGATCTAACAATAAGTACTCAGAGGCGCACTCTATACAATGTACATCTACTCGGATAAACAGCAATGCTGATGTTTTACATTTTCTACTCGTGCAACATTTTTTCAAATATCATCCACCATCTTTTCCTGTCAACATTTCATCCACGTAGGGTAAGAGCCACGTTCATGCTCACGTTAATATGTTAACCTAAGAAAACTGTCTCTATTAATAACAAAACTGAGCAACTCTGCTAGCGCTCTACCAGTTAAGCCTTTTCAACTGCATCTCCCAAATCTGGTTCACATATTTTTGGAGGGTGAGATTCGACAGATCGGTACAAAGCTATTGAAATTTTAATTAATTAAAAATGAAGCTCAATTTTGTTGTTTTTTACTTCACCATGATTGTATAAAATATTGATGCATAAAAATAAATTTCATTCGTTTGAATTTTGAATAATCCCTTAGACTATGTTGTCTTCTGCAGTAAAAAAATAAAATCGATTCGCAACTTAATCTTAGAGGTTCGCCGGTTTGGCTGAAACTGGAGAGATAGTACAGGCTCCCGACTTCCAGAAAATTCTATTTACCTAGACTAGTTTCCGTCTGAATGATAGAACATGTCGTTAGGAGCATTTTGATTTGCTGGATTAACCATTGTATCAACAATGAATCTCCTCTGCATCGCGATAGCCTTCGGTTGTCATATCGATAATTGCATCTAAATGAATCGCCATCGTATTCAGGCATATGAATGCAGCTACGTTATCCCACATCGTCTTCTAATTCCACTTCTTTTATTAAAGTAGCGATTGGGTAGACCTGTGTAATCAATCTAATTGTTGATAAACCTATGATTTGAAGTTGATAAACCTATGATTTGATTGTTGATAAACCTATGACCTATGATTTGACTATCAGATTTGTCGTTAGATGTTTAGATTTTTTGAACCCACATCGGATGCAAACAAAAAATTCTTTGACTATGCATTTAAGTAATTTGTTAATGCTCGCTTTTTGATACTCTTGCCTTGTAATATTGGGCAGCAAGAAACTGTCAAAGTGCAAATAAGCATTGGGAATTATTTGTATATCATTTTACAAATTAAAAGTTTTACAGATAAGAAATATAGGTGTTTTGACTTATGTAGTAATAAAGAAATTGCAAACAATCTTTCACCCATAAAATATGTACTTAATCAATAAATAGGTTCAAAGGGGGTGACGTAATCTTAGATTTTAAACATTCTTGATTTGAATTGCTTTAGGTTCATTCGAAAGAGCTTGCTTTTGAATTAACGTATCTATCCATCCAATATGATTCTGTCCAATATGATATGATCCAATATGATATATCTATCCAATATGTTATGATCCAATATGATATATCTATCCAATATGATATGACAATGAATTACATTATAAACTATTTTAGAAAATGGAAACTTAATATGTATAACTCTGTATAATAAAGATATCAATGAGAGTTAAATCAATTATATTACTTCACGCAGAAGAAAACATTACTTCGTAATAAATCTCAAGTTTTAAACTGATAATTTAGTCTGAAACTTAAATTAGCCGAATAAGACCAAACGCCATAAAGGAGGGTAAGAAAGTAACTGAGGGTTAGTCCTGAACTGTGCCATTAGTCACGCTACCTGAGAGAAACCACAGCATTAACGAAAACTCATTTGCTCTAAATAAATGTGAGGGGCTTATGGAACTGTTCTATTAAAAAATATATAATTTAGAATTGCAAGCTCAAAGGTATTTTACTGAAAAGTTTACTTAATATTTGTAACTGCCATATTTGAAATTACAAATCTCATTCCAATTAATGAATTCGTTTTATAACAGAGTATATGTTATCTAATACATTTATTTCCATCAGTTAAGAGATTCCGTTATTAATCTTTTCAAAGAAGTTCTCTTTAAAGAGTGAATGAAATTATACTTGGTAGTAACGCTATTAGCCCAAAATATGCAGTAGTGCTATGATATTTACAAACTATTAAGGAGGCAATCATAATATTGAAAAACATCGCGGATATTTCTTATTTCTGTTAATTACTGAATGCATCTTAAGCTTAAACTGAAAGGGCAAAACGAAAAATTGAAAGACATAACGCTGATATAATCTGCTTTAGGTCTTACGAATTGTTTTAGAATAGTAAAAACTTATTCTGAGATTCTATTTGAAAAGTTTTCTTTAGAGAATGAAAAAAGTAAAATTATTTCACATTTGATTTAATTTCGAATCAGTTCTTAATAGAGGACATCAGATTTTTGGGAACTCAAATTATATTCACCTAATTTTAACGTTTGCTGAAATCAATTTGTTATAAACCATAATGAAACGAACTACTCAGTGAAAAACATAATTTCACATTTTATCGATTTGGCGGAAATTATTGCACAAAATTAAAGATGGAAATCCCTGTAACATTTAATGATTATTATGATGCTTTTATATAAACAAAAGTATAAAATTATCATTTATTGAGGAAGCTAATCGTCTATTTCCGACATTAAAACTTCTCACTGGGATATATAAGTATACCTCATGTGTTAATTTTTTCTTTTCTTTTCTATCTGAGATTCTTATTTAAGACGAGAGGACATTACTTAATCGTAAAGCTTATCAAATTTGATTCTCCCTGATGGTGCAAAAATAAAAAGTACTCAGCAAGTGACCTTAAAGAGGAAATAGCCTTCTTATCTAAATGCTGACTCTCTTCTGCTGTAAATTAAGAAGGATATCATTGACTTGATTTTATCCTGAAAGTCATTAGACACATACATTAAGGATCCAAAATCTTAATGGCAAGCCTAAAGAACATAAAATAAATCTGGTAAACCAAAAATTTACTTATAAGTCAATACAAAAAAGAAAATGTGAATGAATCCCTACAGTAAAGCATTCCGAGACTGGAATTATTAAAGTTGTTTGAAGAGGAGATATTAATTTCGAAATGCTACAGTTCTTAACTTTATAAAAATGGTAAAAAAATTCGAAATATTAACAGTTGGTACAGGAGGAATTTTAGACTATTCATCCCAACTATATCGAAAATTAATTGTTGTCTCATATATGAAAACTAAATTTATGGTTACACTATGCTTTTACATCAATACTAACGGTTTTCAGAAATTATGTATCCTTCTAAATGGATTATTTACTAATTTTAAGAAATATTGAAAAAAATCAGACATCAGCGTTGTTAATATCATGTAAACTAGATTAATTTTTTTGTTTGTTTTGATAGATTTTTTCATCTTTTATTATTATTTTTGTCTTTGTAAAAACCGAAGACATTCGTTTCTACAACAAAAAACGTTTCTCAAATACAGAAATAAGTATTAGAATAATTTTTTCTATATTAACTGTGCAGTATTATAAAGTAGATAATATCCATTTCTCAGAAAATATGTGGGTCCATATATGAAAATGTGCATAATTTTTGTAACATTGGTGCTTAAAAAAGGTCTTTCCCCTTGTCTTTGGAAAGGTCCCTTATTATAAATAACTTTTGATTAAATTAAGAATTAATCAAAAATGTTCAGTTATGTAAATATTTTTCTGAAATATTTTGTAATAAAATTTGAATTTTGCCTTATAATATGTATTATTAAAATTATTAATTAAATCTTATAAGTATATATTATTACAATTATTTCTGCATACCTGAATGTAATCCGATTCTCAGCATCAGTGCATCATTCGGTCTATGCCTGATGACGAACTTCTTTATCGCTTCCAGTAAATGTAAGGCCATGGAAGCTATTTCGGCCGCATGGTTATCTCCGTTTTTTATGGGAAGCCCACTCACCACCATGTACGCATCCCCTATTGTTTCTACTTTGTACACATCATAGTTTTCAATGATGGAATCGAAACAAGTGTATAAATCGTTCAGAAAATCCACTACCTGAAGCAATAAATAAATAAATAAATAAAGCAATCTTAATTCAGCCATACAAATACAAACCAAAGATGATAAATATTACTAGTAATATTTTTGAATTAATAGATTAATAACAAAAATTATAAATCGTTATATATATATATATATATATATATATATATATATATATATATATATATATATAATTTTAGAACATTATATCTCTTACTTAAATTGTGGGAGAATAACAACAAATTCGAAGGAAGTAACCTTTTTTTAAGGTATTTTAATGTTTCTAAATATCTAAGATTGGGTAATGTAATTTCCGAACCATGAAGTTTTTTAACTGAAAATTCTCGTCTGTTTATATTTTACTCCTAAACAATATAAAATTTTCGTCTCCCTTGAAATAAATAAATATAAAAATTGAAAGGAAATCTGCTACGCATATTCAATGTATCATGTCAGAACTTAATTTCTTGAACGGCCAAGGGCTCGTGCGAGTTAAATTATATTTTTATTCATTTTAATTGTTTTATTGCATGAGTCATTTTGGTATTGCAAACGATCCAAAAATCTTTGTCTAACATTTATTGTTTTAAAAAATATCTCATTTCCTATTTATTTCATTTCATGTAATCCCGTGCTCAAAATAAAAACTTTCTAGATTAGCTTAGTTGTACATTAATTAATTTTTTTAAAAATCGGAGCTTTTGTAAATGCAATGGCAACACGTTATTAAAAGGATAATTTTTTGAGATGCTTGTACAGATAATAAAATTTCAGTTTTTTTTGACGCCAGAAACCTCATCCCAGAAACAACATCATGTTCAGACATGTTAAAAACTCACTCTCATTAAAGAAAAAATTTCTATCGATTAATTAAAACAATAGCCTTTGTTATGTTTCTGAATTGAAGTTGTTACTAATTATCCTATCTCTAGAAATACAGCTATTAATGCCAGGAAAGAAAAACAATATTCTAGTTAAATAATTTAATTTTAAAATTATGCAACACATGAGTCAATGCAAATTAATATTTTAATCGATGTTTATTTATTTTAGACACGCGCCACATTGCTATATCCAATTCATTAGCATTTCAGTTTAGCGTGAGAATAGCCTTATCCACGATTGACAGTTTATAGCTACTCATCGTCAAATTACTCTGGCGCACCGGTTAATTGATCATTAACGAAGACAAAACGATGATTGATTACTTGTAGGGGACTGCTCTGGGCAGACATTGTTGTAAATCCGACAATGTCGCTGAAGTAGATGGTGACGCAATCAAAAGATTCGGCCTCTACTTTATTCCCTTTCTTCAGCTGGTCGGCAACGTACCTATAGAAAAGAAATTATTCGATTAGCATTGAAATATAGAATTTTATAAGTAAACATAGAAATTTTTACTTATTAGATATTAATAATAACATTATACTTAGAAATTATATTACATTATACTTAGAAATTTTATAACATTATACTTAGAAATTTTAAATTGTGAGAAACTATTGTCATTCAATTTCCCTTTTACTCAGATATTATACACTTAATTATAAAATATATAATAATCTGCGTGAATTGTATTAATCATTTTCATGTACCTTCAGTTTTGAAGATACAGCTTTGAAGATTTGAAAGATACAGCTTTGAACAGCTAATTAATGATTAAATGTAAGTTTTAAACAATAACAAATTAAATTATTTAATATTTTGTGCTGTTTTGGCTTTTTCACATTTGATCATGGGCATAGTTTTCAATAATTATACAAAACTAATCAATGCACGACTAAATAGAAAAAAATATATTTGTTATTCAGAAGAAATGCTATGAATCTGATGTAATTTGCTGAATATTGAAATTCTTTTTAATTGGTCAATTTCTTTAAAATTTCAGATTTAAAATAATCGAGTTTTAAAAATTAAGTTTTAAGTTATTTTCCAAAATTTTTATATTTAAATTTATTTTTATTGATTTTTTTAACAGTTTGTCAGATATATTCAAGCATTTTCTGTATTAGAAATGAAATTTCCTGGGTTCCTATAGCAACCCTTATTACTGAAATAAAATTGAATGTAAAATTCTCTTCGACTGTAATTTTAATTTAATCATACATTTAAATCTGTCTATTTATTTAATAAAACATACTTATTTAACTGTTGTCTGCTAACTCTAAAGATTCATCCAAATATTGTGAATTTTGTAGAAAATATATTTAATATATATTTTTACATTTTACCATTATTTTACATTTAAGAGAAATATTTATTATTATGAAAAATTGAAAGCTAAAGATATGATCCCCATAATGTTTTTAGTTATTAATTTCATTCATTCATTCCCTGTGTTGGTAAGTGAAAGTGACAACATTGTGTATTAGATTATTCATTTTAAACTCAATTAATACTCTGAAACACTACCCTTTTTTACGTCAAAGAATGTATTTCTTTTGATGGGATAGTTGGATTGCTTATTAAAAGAAAAATCTAAATTACTTCAAAGGATATACTTTTTAGAATTATATTCAAAAAGTATCATTTGATAGTTTAATAAAATCATTTGTATTTGAGATTAAGTCGGTCTGACACAGATCCTATTTTCTTTCTCTTTATTTGCAGCATGCAAGAAAAGTTTTTTTTTTTGTTATGAATTAAATGAAACACACGTTTATATGATGAAGTAGGCAAGAATTTTCTTCTTGACAGTTACAATATTAACTCATGAGTTTAAAAATATTAATATTCGAACAAGAGTATTAATTTGAAATGATTTGTATTAATCTATATTTTTCAGATGTTTTTGAATATCAAACAAAATTTGAATAGAACTGTGCGGTACTATTGTTACTTATCAACTATATCCCTTAATTTTTTTAATGTGCCAATCCATTTTGAAAGGGATTATATTTTTTTACCGTGGATACGAACCTAAATGCAGCTTATGTACTAAAAACAACAGATAATTTTACATTTAATGGAAAATTTATTCACAGATAAAATGCTTTATTTACCATAGTGTAATGTAAAGATTTATGAATGCTATGTAGATAAAATTGTTGTTCTTATATCAGAATTATTTAGATCCAAGTTAATATTAAATGCACAGTATCGAATATACTTTTCCCTGCACACGAACGGGTCGGAAATTTTTAAAAATAAAAAATCAAAACGAGTAGTAACTGTAGAAAATTTATTTAAATAGGGGAAATAAGGGGAATAATCAAAATGATTATAAACAATTTTATCTTGTTGTGACTTTTTATATGATAAAAATGCATTAAAATATGAATGCAATTTAGACATCAATGGGTGTGGAATTTTTTTAAGGAACTGGAACTTTCTCAACAATGAAAATTGTCAAAATTTCAATTATAAATAATGGGGTTATTTAACAGCTAAATTTTAATATATAGAGAATTTGATATATAATTTTCTACAAGACTATTACTATTATTAAGAACTTAGTAAAATTTTAAGTATTAAAAACATATGATTAGTTTAATATTTTTGATGAATTTGAAAATAGAAGAAGACTTTCTCTTTTATAATGCTAAAAATTATTTATTTCAACAAATGCATCTGAGGAAATATAAACACAAATGTTGATTTATTTTCAAAAAACGATATTAATGATTGTTAAAATCAAGCTATTGATAAACCTTAAATACATTCCTATTTTAAGAATAGTTTTTTAATAGAAAGCTCAAAAATATCTAGGACGTATTGTAAGGGAACTAATTAATGGTTTTAGATGTTCGAGACAAAGGGCGAGGAACTTATTTCAATATCGAAGAATAGTCAGTTGGGTAGTCTGTGATCTATATTGAGACAATCCGTTGTGATCAATACTCGTCTTTCCAAACGCATAATATCTAGAGCTGGCCAATATACCGCTGACTAATAGAGAACTACTTACTATTCCATTCGAATAGTAAGATATTAACTGGAAACATTAACGAGAAATTGGAGATTACACAAGTAAATTCTCAGTTAAAGTTGCGAATGATTTTCACTGCAAACAAATATAAAACACTTAAATGCAAAGAATTCCTTATTTATTTTATCTCGAGCAGATGAATTCAATAAACGAATTCCAAGAGCAGATATATATATATATATATATATATATATATATTCAATTTTAAAATAGAAAAGTTAATTTATTAGTTTCAGTTAATGAGTCTTCTATTTAATATTTAAAGTGAAGTAAAATGCTTATTTAAATAGCAAGTATCCTTGCAACTGAATTTGGAAAGAGTTTCGCATTCGTTTTATTTTTCATCGAATTCACATGCATAAAAACGTATAAATTAATTATATTATACTCTTAATATGGAGTTCAATTTCAAGTGATATATTTTCAAAAAATCTACTTTTGAGTCCATTTCAAAAAAAATAACAAAAATTATATTCTATTAAGGAATTTAATGAAAATCGATTAAATACAAAATTAAACAAATAAAGTTTTGCATTGGAGAAAATTAAAGAATATCTGTTTCCTATTTTTTTCTCTCATTAGGTTGTCTTTATGTACAACTTATAATCTTATTTTTCTGAATAAATTTTAAAATGTTTTAAACTTTCAAATGAAATGTATATCCATCTTTTTAAAAATCATAAAGTTAGTTAACAAAATAATAAATTTTTTATAATATTCGAAGAGTTCTTATAGCAGATGAAAAAAGCAACCAAAAGAGAAAACAATTGCTCATTAAACCTGTATATTCTCCGCCACCATTTAATTAAAAAATTATATATTGCGATATACCTGACATTGTAATATTTCCTTTAATTTAATGAAAAGGAAAATTAGTACATAAATGAAAAAAATGTATTTTAAATAATTAATTTTTTAAAATTATAGCTGTAAATAAATTTATATAAAGGAAAACAACAGGAATTTTTAAATCTTCTTCTATATTTGTAATAAATTAAAAAATCAAATTAAATCCTTTGTATAATTTTATTTTAATTTGTTTGTATAAAACTATATTGTTAAATTTCAAGCAGATCTGTTTACAATCGGAGATTTAGCTTCTGAATCAATACAAAATAAACATGTAAATATTACATCAATAAGCTAATCCAATCTCTATTTAAAAATTACTAGAATAGTTTGATTATACCATGGTGTGTTATTTTATACTTTACCAAAATGTCATTCAAAAACACACTAAGCGAAATCTTTTTATTCATTGTGTATTTTTTATAATTTATTTCAATAAAACGTGCTTTTATTTAGTTTAAAATAATGAGAAAACTTAAGAAAAATCATTTTTAATAATAAATGGAACAATCCGTGCGAAAATGATATTGCTGTATTAGGTTAACTTTTTGGTCACACAGAAAGGAAAAAATATCTAAGAGATCTCAAATATGTTTAATATTAATCTTTAATATAATTTATTTAAAATTAAAAAAGAAAATGGTTAATTATTTTATTCAATGAAGGTTTTTGATATGAAAATGCATTAGAACAAGAAGGTGAAGAAAGTAGATAAAGAACTAAATATGATTCTTTCTTTAAATTTCTAGCCTAATATCTTATAATAGGACTTTTTTTTTTGGCTCGAAATTGGCTCGGCCTCAGATACGCTTCTATCGATTAATAAATTCTGCGGAAAAAGAACTGGATTTTTTTTTGTCTTGAAATCAAGAACCTTTGCTCTTTAAAAGCAATTACTTGTCTGTTTTGAAATTAAATGAAACTCTTCGAGCTATTAAGATTCAGAGTCTAATAGAAGCTGACTAATTTATTTGTAAAAGTTTAAAGCTTCATGAAGTCTTGAAATTATAAAAAAAAGTTTGCCATCGGCTTTTCCAATTACTTTTTATGCGTAAAATCCTACAAATGTAACGGTTGGTAATTACGTTAAAAATTGTTTTTTTTTTTTTTTTTTTTTTTTTTTTTTTTTTTTGCAAAAACCATGAATTTTTATATTTAATGTTCTGAAATATTTTTTTATATAACTGTTAGAATTTTGATTTTTGGAAAGTTATTCTGATTTTTATATTTACATTTCAATGTCTTCTAATGTTATTTTGCATCTTTAAATGCTTTTTTTAATTATAATTTTTGGTAGAATTGCCTCACAAAATATTTTATATTGTTAAAACTCGGTGTGATAATTTTGTAATTTGTTCTACAGTTCCTGAAATAGAAAATGAGTAAGCCATTTACAATGTATTGCAATAAAAAAAAACTCCTTGAAATTTTGGGTTATTTATCTGTTTTTGAGGTAAACTAGCATCTATACTTCTTACCATTCTTGAAATAGACATCACTATTTCAAGAATGGTAAGAAGTATAGATGCTAGTTTACCTCAAAAACTAGTTAACTTATTTTCTAACCTGTATGAAAAGTATTAAGCAAATAATTTGAAAAACTTCTAAGGCATGGTTTTATTTATTTTTTTTTTTGCCAAAGAAGACTTTTTCCGATTTTAAAAACTGTTTTATTATATAAATAATATGTTTTGGTTTCATAGTGAGTTGAATTCGCTTCTCTGTTAGAAGATTGCGCACCAAATTCAGATCGAATTCATCTATAAGTGTGGAATCGTATACTGTCCAAACAGCCATTTATTATACTTTCTTATATTTATATATTATAATATGTTAAATACTTTTATTTGAGAAAAATAAATGACTCATTGTATAATTAATAAATATATTTTTAACATGGAATTTTTAAGGTAGAATAAATAATTATATGAAATAAATAAACCGGTACGTACGTATTGGACCGTCAAAGCCAAAGGTTGAGTTACTCATTAGCGACGGATTCAAATTTGGCGATAAACCACTGACGCCAACGAAACCAACAAATCGATGTACGACAGTTAAGGTTTGAACATTTTTTTAAAAAAATAATGACAGTTTTTTACCAATTTTTGCAATTTAACATCTTATTGGCGATGCCTTCAAATTTGGTGATAAATATCGATGGTTTAATACGTAAGTACCAATAAGCCTATATTAAATAAGGGATTTGTTTTACAAAAATATTTGAAATTAATAAAGCTTAAAATTTGGCACAAGAAAAGAATAAAAAGTTAAACATTATACGTTAACGTGACTATTTTATCTATATAATATGATGAAGCGTTTAATATAATCAAATAATTTTAATCAATAAATCATCATTTTATTATTCTTATTTTGATCAAAATCATAATACTTTCTTCCTAATTGATTCACCTTGAATTTTAAGCCTCTGAAGAGTAAGACGCCTTAACTCTTTATTGGTACGGGCAATAATTTTGATTGGGAAGAAACCAATTACTAAATCATCGAACGGGTAAATCCTAAATTAATGAGCGTTTTCTCAAAGGCGATGAAGATTTCAAGAGTAATTAGGAAACAGTTCAACGAAGTTTCTGGAAAATGCGAGAAAAGTTGGCGACAGTTTTGCGAAAGAGTAATTTACCATTAACGGAAGTTAGCAGTGCCCTTCTTGTTAGAGTGGAACCCCGTAGGCAACACTGATTCACATCAGTGAACGTGATAGCTATCTGATGAACTTATCAATATTTTTACTTCAAATAATCATAATTGCTTAATAAACCAAAGTTTATGAAACTTCTTGAAAATCAAGATTAAAACAGTCAGTTTTATATTTCCTGTGTCAAGTTTTTGATTATTTTTTTCTAAAAATTTACTTTGTTCTTCCTTTTAGAACCGGATTTTCTCCTATTCGAAATCAATGTTTACGTATTTTTTTTCTTTTTAATGTGATCAATACAGTATGTAAAAGTACTGTTTTCGATTTTACATTTTTAGAAAATTGGACGTATTTATTTGGGAATTTTGAAATCATCTTTCGAAACCAAATTGTTTTAAAAATCAGTAAAATAATTTGAACTGTTGAAAATCTTCTATTGAATCATATAAGATAAGAAAAATGGATTTGAAATTAAAATATTACTTATCTCATTCTTAAAATATGCATGTAATGCATCCTGTTGTGAAAATTTCTTTAACATTTCGAAAATAATATATACTTGCCTTGGAAGCATTTCGTAAAGCAAGGCATCGGTTTTCTTTTTTTCTTCAATAAGCTGGTCGGTTCTTTCATCTACTAAGGCTTCTAAATTATTAGCATATTTCTCCATCATAGCCAACATATTATCAAAGATGTTAGGTTTCCTATAAATATTTCATATTTTGAGAAATATATTAATGAAAATTGTAATTTTCAACAAATTTATTACATCTATTTCAGTCGGTAAAAAATATAAATTTGTTTTGCTTGAATTTAATGTGAATAGTTTAAATTAAGGTTTTGATTATTTATTTAGAATAAAGATACAATTGAATATATGATTGAAATTATATTTATGTTATTATAATAACTAAAATCTTTATAAACATCTAAAATTAAACGTGAAATCGATTAAGAATCCCAAAATGTATGATACAAAAACACGGAATTTAAATTTATTTCATAGTTAATTTTCTGAACATATGACTTAAATTTGTTTTGATATTTCGGGTTAAAAATTAAAATAGACCGGCTTTTATATTTAAAAAATCATTTTCCTGTATCTACAAGCAAAAGCTTTTTACTATTGTAATATATAAACGTAGAGTAGCAATGCAAGTATTTTAAATGTTTATTTAGGTATTATTGCTAAGGAAATATGACCGAAATATACAATACATTTGATTAGAATATCTTTTTTTTAATTTCAATATCTTATCAAAGAATCAAAGACATTTTGGAATTTGATAACTACAACATTTTAGAATTGAATTAAAAAAATTCAAATCTTTAAGAATGACATTTAGCAAATATGCGATTGAAGTAACTGTTGATAAATATGCACTTATTTAAATATTTATTATTTTTATTCTTTAAATAGTTGATAATATAAAACAACGCAAAGTGATGCTAAAGTTTATATCAATGCCTTGAGGGGTAACCTCAAACATTCCTATTTCTAAATATAGATTTCGCACCAATTAAATTGAAATATCCGTTGAATTTGAATCAGGTATATTCAGAAATTTTAAATTCTAAATCTCTTCTGAAAGTTGCAATAGTACATTTAATTTAATCTAATTCCAATAGATTATATCTGCTTAGTATATCGTAAATGTTTTGTTGTTCAAAGAATTCTGGATGAAAGACCGTATGCTAAAAATGATTCTCTAATAAGTAAATAGAATTTTTAACTGAAAAATGTCAAAGGCAAAACAAAAATGAAATTACATGTGAAAAGTGTCTAAATAAAATTAATTATTCTTACATTCCTTTCCTCATAGGCCTCAGCTTCGTTCGAATAGTTTTGAAATCTGGTCGCTCCTCTGGCTCCTCTGCCCAGCACTCCTGCATGCAATCGATGACGCAATCGAAAGAATCTTCTAACTTAGAGATCTTTGGACGAAATGGTGGATTCCGATCTCTTCTCATCACGCATTTAATAATTTCTAAAGAAAAAAAATATATATTCATAATTAAGTAAAAAAATAATATTTAAGCCAAAGCTGGAGATTTTTTTTGGCACAAAATGAGCAAGACACAGTTAAAAGTTAAATAGAAATGCAACGATACAGAAAAAGTTAAAACAATTTATTAGAGGATATAACGATAAATTGGAGGTACATGACACAAAAACAAACGCAGTACACAATTCCTCTTATTTAGCTAATGTTTTGTATACCGATTATATAACACCGAGCCTATATTAGCACTCATTAAATCTTGCTTGCTAGCTCATTTTATTACAGGCTAACTTACCAGAGTAAATTAACTACAATAAGTCTGCATGGATTTAGATAAATTACATTAATATTTTCAAATTTATATTTATTAAGGGAATATATATTTTTAAATGAATATCATCATTCGACAATGACTACCAAATCAAAAATCATATTAAACGCTAAAAATTATTAGTTTAAACATAGATAATATGAGCAGTGATTAGTATGAACGAAAAGTACAAAGTCTGTCACCGACGACTGATGCCCTTCAGATTGAAAGTTTAATTCCCGTTGGCTAAAATGAGATTTTGCGTGTTAAATAATTCCATATGAGAAAAATGATCAATTTTTGCTCAATAAATAAAATATGAATGCAAAGTTTTTGGAATTGTTAGGCAATTGAAGCGTAAAAAATGGATAAAATTAAATAAATTATCGTGGAAAATTATAGCAATTATATATCATGATGAGAATCGTCGCAAGATATGTCTGTTAAGTTTCTACTATTATTATTTCATTCTATTTAATTTTATTTTCATTTATAAATATTTAATACTAAAAAGTATGACTTCTCCGCTTTTTATAATGAGATATATCAGAAATATTGAAAAATAAATACCTTTTGTTTGGAAAAGAAATTTTAAGACTTGTAAACAATTGGCAAATAAAATATATTTTATTTTCATTCTGTCTGTTTATTTCTGTCATACACTTTTGTTAGAGATGCGATTTCCTACAACAACTGAAAAAAAGTAATAACTTCCTCATGTTTACAGCAACTAAACTTTCTATTTCAACCAACTATGCTTTATATTCATAGACACATAAAGTTGCAGTAGTACTGTGGAAGAATCACGGGTTGGTAAATGAATGCTTGATTAATCTCCCCACATTACCAAGAATGAACCACCTTCTGTTATTAACGTTAATTCTGACGTTGGACATGAAATCTCTGCTTGTTTGATGCATAAATTGGAGAGATTTAGTGCTACAAGTGTCTTTAAAGTCTTTAAAGTGATACAAATCTTTATTTTAATGTAATTATCGATAACTAGAATAAATATTAATGCGTATGCTAGATAGACTCATGTATGAGATTATTAAAGTTGGTGATACAACTATTTTACTAAATCTATAGTAAGAAAAATATATATACAAGTATAGCACCTGAATCGATTTCAAAGAAAAGGTTTAAGCATTCAATATACTTAAGAAAACCGTTGTTTTAAATTATGAATAAGAATTATGTTACTACCTGATGGCGTCTTGTCCGTTTGGCCGAATGGTCCACTGCGAGCCATTATTTCATACAAAATGATGCCAAATGAGTAAACATCCCCCTTTTGTGTTCCTGAAGGTCTAGCATTTGGATCCCGTAGCAATTCTGGAGCTTTCCAAAGTAGTTCTGAAAAGAAACATATAACTTTATATAAAATCTTTTATATTCTATAAATTTAACTAACACTCATGAATTGATGTTGTAATAGATTAAAAGTCAATGCTATCTCCTATTTTGATTAAATAGCTTAAAAGTATTTACATATACCTCAATTTATTAGAAAATTAGTTTAAATAATATTTTGACTTATAAAATGTGATGAATGTAAACTCAATAACTTAATATTTTTATCGTTCTCAAAATTTGTGACACTAGATAATTTTAGATTGTTTTTCCATGCATTCAAATAATAAATAAGGTCGCAAAACATTTCAAATGTATCGATAAATTAAATCTCTTTTAAGAAACTAGGAATTATATAAGAATACTTCAACGTAATTTTTATGTGACATATTCTTTTACTAAGCAGTTTTTTTATTTAAATAAAAATTAGCATTGAATGATCACATTTAAAAGTTTAAAATTCGGTTTCAAGAATTTTTTTCTCATAAAACTTATTGCAATGTTATGTATAAAATAATTATTCAAGTAACTGCTACTGCCATTTTGGGGAAGTTAAAATTTATGTTATTTATTATATACAATTCAACAGAAAATAATTTGGAAAATTTTTTGCTTATTTATCGGTTTATGTCAAGGATGTGGGATTGGCTAATTACTTTTTATAGCCATTGCATTTCTTGTGCACAAAATAGTAACTTCTTTTTGTGTCTACAAAGTTTGGATCCCCTGGTGGGTAATTTCAGACGGTGATGGAGGCAATAAATTCTTCAGGATGGCAATAAGTGCGCAAAACCAAACGTTCTCTTCTTTATCCAATTTCTATACATTGTAATTATTTGTATATAATTTTCATGTTTCTTAATCTTGTAAAGAAAACTAGAAGAATTATGAAAATCCATTAAAAATTAACTAAATTTACTTTAATGTCTGCCTCCGATTTATTCGAAATTCTATTAGAATTTGGTCATGAAATAAAATAAAAATAAAGATTAAAAGGAAATCTGCTATCCATATTTCTATGTATCATACCAGAACATGATTTCTTGAGCGGCCAAGTACCACGTGCTCGTACAAGTTAAATCATATATATTTTATTACAATGTTTCGTTGAATTAGTCAGTTTAGTATTGAAAACTATCCAAAAAACTTTGACTCTCATTTTTTGTTTGAAAAAATATCATATTTCCTATTTATTTCCTTTCCTATAACCACGTATTCAAAATGACATTTTTCTAGTTTTTATTTGCTGTAATAACTTATTTTTTTATTATCAGAACTTTAATAAATGCAATTTCAACACGTTATTAAAAGCTGATTTTTTGAGATGCTGATGCAGATAATAAAATTTCAATTTTTCGCCGACAGATTTTTGTTGACTTCAAAAATCTGATCTCAAAAACAACATCATGCTCTGACATTAAAAAAAATCATTTATCTAAGTCGTTATATTTCTGAGCTATCTTATTCACGTACGGATAAACTTGATAACAAATAATCATCTCATATAGGGATTTGATTTAAAATTTAATATACATCTAAGCTTTTGATAATAAAATGATATTCAAAATTTCATTTATAAAACTGTATCTGTTTTTAAGTTATCATGTTCATAAACAGCCTAGAATTTCCGATACACACATAATTTAAAAGATTATAATTCCAAAAGCAATCAATATGAAAATCTCCAAAACAATATTTCCTGAAACAAAATACTAAAGCATACATTGTATTCAAAATTCGTGATTTTAGATCGCAAGATTATTTGAAGCATAGATATCTATCAAATTCTCAAAGTGGAATCTTCTACTAATTACAATATTTCCTCATTGTATGTGATTATCATTTTACAGGAAAATTATCATCACGTTGTAAATTGGAGATACATTTACATACAAAATTTATTCAATTTCAACAACATATTTATCTTTTATTGTATAGATTTTTTCCTAGTGAGAGAGTGAGAATGGAAAAGCTAATTTCCAAATAGTTAGAGTTAGGCATATATCTCCAATTGAAAAAATTTCTAAAAAAACCCAAATATTTTTCTTACCTGAACCTTTTACAAAACATAATACAAGAAAAATAGAATTAAAAATAGAAAAGGACACACCATACCCTCATAAGATTTTAACAAACTTATAATAAACGAAAAATAAAATTGCATATAGTTAAATTTCGCCTAATAAATTTCATGAAATATAAATATTTATATTTTAATTTAAAAGTCATCATACGAAATTGCCATTCTCGCGTCTTAGATCTATAATTTTGATTTAAATCATTCTACTTATATGTGAAGTAGATAATAATTATACAGAAGAGTTTAAACAATCAATAAATCACACTGTGAAAATTATCCGAAGAATATATGTTACAAGTCGCTCAGAACACTCATTACAATCATTGTACATCACTTGAAAAACACTTGCTGAATTAAATAATGGCATCTTACTCATAAAAAAACACTAAATGCAGATAGAAAAACACAAAGATAACGCGCTATAGGCAGCATTTGCAGAAATCAATATCCTAAAGGAAAGGTTAGTTGTCTGGTCTTGGGCTCATCGGAACAAAGTCATTCTAAAAGTATACATCTTAAATTTGATATTTCTCCATGGAATATTATATCCAGTCAATTGGTCTTTTTAACTAAATGATTTTATTGATTTTTAATTTATTTATACATTTCTAATCCCATTTATGAAGGTTCAATTCAATTTTGAAGGATATATATATATTTTTTATTTTTAACTATATTTTATATGTATTTTTCAGAGCTGGAGAAAAGTATTTTTCAGATATTCTAATTTTCTATAATTGTAATATTTTAGATAAAAATGTATTTATAATGCTGGTATATAATGTTGAATTAGAAAGATTTTTAATGTGATTCTAGAACATTAATATTTCTAATAAACATTAGTTCTATGGAAATCAAAATTAAAAATCTATATAAAAGTTTTTCAAGATGAAAAACTTTTATAATGATATAAGTGTTTTGATAACATAAGCTCAAGAATTTGCACTTAAGAAATAATTAAGCTCTTATTATAAAAGGAATAGGAATGTAAAGGAACACTGATAAGTGCTTAATTCATTACTAAAAGAATTAGAAATCTCACTAAAGAATTGAAACTTATCTCTGTGTAAAAACAAATTAAGGTATATTTAGTGTAATATATATCAATTAAATCTAATCGGTTAATCAAATTAATCATTTTATGCTAAAAAATGAAAAAAAAAACCCGACATATTAAGAATTCAAACTGTGATAGCAACAAATTATTTCTTTCAAATATATTTTAATAATACTTTTAAAAATGTTCACCCTTTAATAATTAGTAAAATTTAAACTTTATTTATGTAAGGTTGTATTTTTAGTTAAATAGGAGTGTTAATAAATGATACCTTGTTCATTATGTTTATTAACTTCTATAAATAATATCAAATTTATAAAAATTTAAAGATAGATATATATTAGTTTACTTATTAGTTATCATCATGCCATTGGGAGAATATTTGAAAAAAAAATTCCCATTTTGAAACATTACTGGGAATTATTGCAAACTATCTACATTACTTTTCTTTAATAATATTCTTTCCATTCATTTAAAAGATACTCCTGTAATTTATTAATTTCAAAATATGCTCATATTAGAAAACGAAATGTTATCAGATATCATAAAAAACAAATCAAATATAATCTAAGATATTGTTTGATCAATTTCACAATATTGACTTTGAGTTTACTTTTAATGCTTACAAAAACTTTCTGGTATACATTATGTCACAAAGTTTTTATTTTTAAAAATGGAAATAAAAATGTAGATATAACAAGTATAGTTTCGACAGCACGCATTAAGAAATACATAAATTGGTTTACATTTTTACCAAGACCAATTTTTTATTTTATCCAAATTCTACAAACTATAAAACATATCGTACAACAGTTGAAAATAAAAATATAGACCACAGCATAACTACTCTATATATTACAGATAATTTACTTTTAAAGTCAAAAAATAAAATCTCAATCTCAATCTAGCAAGATGTTTAACTATAGACGGATATTTTTTTTAAATACTAATGTGATAAAAATTACCTTTTTCCCAAAATAAATCTAATGCGTTTTCGCGAAGATTTATACTTTCTTTTCTTTTAGAAAATACCATTTTTCTTACAATTTATATTATGTATATTTTTTATATATATTGCACAATAGAATTAAAAATGTTATTAAACTATCAAAATGGTTAATTAAAGAAATGACGTGAAGGATACTCACTACATATATCTAATGATACATATTGTTTTTAAAGTAGAGCGCATATAAAACTTGAAACTAATTTTTATAATTCTTTGTGCAACCTTCTTTTTATTAAAAATGGAGAGAAGAATAACTAAAAAAAAGAATAAGAATTCCTTTCGCGGACTTCTGACTGTTCTTAAATACTCATCAGTAAAAAATATCAGATACTAAATTAGGAAATATATTTATATAGATTAATATGACAAGGAAAAATTATATTAAAGGAATGAAGAATTCTATTAATATTTATATTAGAAATGATGCTGAAGCTTCATAGTAAAATATTTCTCTTCCGCAAAGTATTATATGTCAAGAGATTTCCGCTCCATCGAATGTTAACTACGCCTTGTCATCGTCTAACCCTTAGAGACTCATTGACCTATAGAAACCAAGCTTACTTGAAAAGGGAGGAGTCGTCAGCCAGCTTTTCAGATTAGAAGCAAAAAGAAGAAAAAAGCTGCTAAAAGGCATTAGAAGAAAAAACGGCTTTCAACATGATATGGTTGTGATTATTTATGTTATTCCAACCGAAGGTTCTTCCTAAATTATTTTTTCTTTGATACTTCTCAGTCTTTCTCTATAATATTAATTCTTGTTTAATTTAATCGGAGTAGTATTTCTTCCACCCAAATTAGATTTCTAAGCATTAATCCTAAAGCAAGGAATAGAAAAAACGCTGATTCAATATTTGCTTAACAAAACGACATATTATTTTAACCTATGAAATAGTTAAAGACTTTATCATACTAAAATACAATAAAAGATTTGTTATTGTAAAAAAGTATAAAAATTAAGATAGCTAGAGCATCTGTTTGTTCTATTAATTAATTTAGTTATTTGCCTTTGCATAAAAAATTCTAATTGATAAACCTCAGATTCATACTAACATTTCAACATAGCTAAAACCAAAATAAAGAAACATAAATATTTGAAAATATGTTCGCTTATATACAAAATCAGAGAATTCCATTTTGAAAATATGATTATCCAGGGACAATTTTTGCCCATTACTCTGGAACTAAAGTTTATCAATATTCCATAATGAAATTTAGTTTGGGAATCTTAATCCCACCTTAAGTTTACGTGACCTTCCCTTGCTAACTAATTTGATTTATCAAAATGCTTATATCTATATAAATTTCATTTTCTATTATTTCGTTAAACATAAATTTCTTTCATCAGAAAAATTAAGAACAAGTAAATCACAGCAAAAAGAACTGTTGGGAATCATAATGAAATGTGAAGTTATCATCGCTGTCTTTTAACTATGCAATTAAAGAAAGAAGAAAACAAATTTTTGTTAAATAAATGAGAGTTCAAGTTAAAATGAAAAAGAACAGAGTCAAAAAACATCAAAGTATTCATTCTTTTATTTACACTTGTAACAATAGCTTTGTATAGAGTACATCGATTTTTGCTAAGATATTTAAATCTATCTCCAGTATTATACATGGAAATTTTCATTTATACAGCAGTTGCTCTCATATAATTTTGACATATTACGTTTGATGTATTGATTTTAATAGTGTCAAATTCGATGTTGTATGGATTCGGAATGCTCTTGGAATGTACTTTGGACAGTAGAAGTAGATTTTTATTCAGATATCTTAATACTCATAAATGCCGATTTGAGATTTACAGCTTCATTCTCCATTTAATATTTTTACCTGAACTCTCCAAAATTGTTTGTACGGCGTGAATTTTATATAATATTTATTCAAGATATAGGTTTCGCAAAGAACTAATATCAGAAGGACAATTTATTCCGAGATAAATCCAATCTTTGAATAGTAATACTCACCACTGCAAAGGAGCGAAATTATTCCAGATTACTTTGCATGGAAAATCATTTATTAGATGGGTCGTCATTAAATGTAAATCACTTTACTCCGGGATATTACGCAAAACCTTTTTAAATAGAGAATATAAGCATCCAGGCACTTTCATCACATCAGAAATCTACCTTCTCGATATCAATTAATACGAGTTTTGACTTCGGAGATATTCCAAATTTAGAGGAATACAAATATCCAAGGATTGGTACTACTATTAAAGATAGCGTTTTGCAGAATGGCTTCACACAGTTTGCTCTTTGGGAATGATCAATCTCGTAATTTCAGATAGTAGATAGTAACAATAATGACTATTAAATAAAAAGGACTTCTATTATAAGAATAACATATTTTTTTAAAAATTCAGCTTTTAAGCATAACTTATCTGGTGGTCCTATTTCGTAAATATTAGCAGCAGATAAAGATTTATTAGATAAATTTTGCTCCGTCCATTTCTTGAGTTATTTATAGAGATCCGAAATTCTACATAAATGAGTACAGATGACGGAGTTTTTTAATGAGGAAATTTTCGTATAGATCTTGTATATTAAATAAAATTCAACAATTTATAAAAAAATATTTTTGTACAATACTTTCATTCATGGAATTATAAAAGAGCTATATTTAGGTTTAAGAAGTATACTTTATTGAAATACAATTAAATTTCCAAAAGACTGTAGAATTGGAATTGGTAAACATTTGAATACACAGAGTTATTTTTAATAATCAGGAGGATTTACAGCCTATAAATCAAATGTAGCGCAATAGATAGAAACAATTTCAATACTTCAGAAAAAGGTTTAAAATATTATTTCACCTATTTGGGAAAGCTCTGCACCAATGGAGCTTTTGGTTATGTCAAAATTACCATGACTTGACACTGTCTATTTGTGTACTGAAGTATGACACAATCGAATTAATTAACAGTTTATAATTATAACAAAAAAATTTAGAAAAATATTTCATATGAAACAAAAATTAAAGTAAGGATAGTCATTGAATGTAAGATGAAAATTTTGAGTGTATCTATAATGCTTTATTTTGTAACCGTAGGAAATCCATTAACAGAGACAGTAGAAATCTTGGCTAAAAGGGTTTTTAATATGACATTTATTGCAAAAAAATGTATAAAACTCAATTTTGAACGTTTCTATATCGAGATATATCATGTATATTTTTACGAATAGTAGTAATTCTCACACAAGAGCTATAAGAATATGCAGACTTTATTGTCTATGAAAAAGCGTTTTAAATATTCAAAAAACCAGCTACAAAATTCACAGCAAATTAATTCTACTTAATACGTTAATTTCAAATAACAACGAAGCTATAGATCTCAACCAGAGAAGAGACGGTCTCTCAAGCTCAGCTAATCACGTAGCTTGTACTTCGAACTCAGCTGATTATCCTCCTTTAATTCGACTCTTAAATACCGTCTCGCTGAAGTGGGCGAAAGAACCGTCGAAAGCGCTTGCTTGTTCCAGGTGTCTAAAAATTTCTCCAATGTTCTTTAAGAATAAATTGTTATATCATAGCTTCTACTACACATTTTAGATTGTAGTAAAAACCGTTAGCGATGTCGCCAACGCATCTATATCACCACATTGGTTGAATATGGCGATCTTCTGTTGTAAATTCCCTTAGAATTATCTTTTCTCATTGGCGCACGTTTCCATTACAATTGATTTTATAGAATTAAACTATTTACAAATATTTACAATAATTACACAACAATTCAGAAAGATTTACATCTAGTTTACATAAAATTCATAACAATATATTTACAAACTGTCTACTATTAGAAAAAATAGATGTCACTTTTTTTTAATGACAATGTAACAATGTACCCAGAAAGAGAAATTTATCAGAATAAAGAATATTCGAAACAGATATTTTTCCATCCCAAACATTTAATGGTTTCGCCATTTTATGAATGTAAATAATGAGCTATTAATTGCCCCTATTGAAAACAAGTTTGAATGAATGAAAGATACTTTGGCATTTGAAGATAATTTATTCGCTGACGCGAAGAATTCTTTATGATCCAAAATAGGATTAGAAACTTTGTTTTCATTTAATTTCAGGAATAGGAGCAGAAAAGTTGAATTAATGTAACTTTACCTGAGAACTTTAGGAAGATTCAATTTCGGCCTTCTGATTAATTAGAATATTCCATTTAACACCTTTCATCGTGATGAATAAGACTCTAATTTTTATCCCAAAAGTGCAATTTCAATTTTCTGTTAGAAGATTTAGTTACTTTATTCTAAACCATGCAATTACGATAAACAACGCTGCAGAATAATTAATTTGAATTTTATCTATAATTAATATTTTCTATGAAATGAATTATTAATATAGCTATGTTGAAAAATTAAATATTCTTTCAGATATCATGAGAATATGCTGTTATAAGGTTTTGCTTATATGGACATTCTATTAATTAAGATGGTAAACTATTAGTTAAGCATGTTAAAACTATATATTTTTTCAAACTTTTAAATTGAATAGTTTAGTACAATTGTAATAGCTTTAAATTCGATTTTGAAAGCTTAGTGAAATAAAAGATATAAATACAACGCATGCATTTTATATGCACTAAACAAAATAACCGTTTCCTTTTCGGTTTTTAATTTTTATCAAATAAAAGATATATTGTTTCTGAAACTAACCTTCTTTAAATATTGTTTCTCACAAAGTTTTCTCTGAAATAAAAAACGATTCTTAATGTTTGCAGAAAGTAAACCTGGACTTTTCCCTCTGCAAATTAACAAAAGTCATATTCTTAATTTCCCTCAAGAATACATTTTTTTTTTCTGTTTTGGATGTATATCAATAATAGATTTAAGCCAAGTCAGATTGTAAGACGGTGTATTAAGAAACTTTTTTTAACATTTTTAAGTAATGATTCTTTTTAAGATTTAAAATAGGAAATGATACCAACATCTTTAGAAAAAGTATGTAGAAAATATTTTAATATTAAATGCAATTACATAAAACCAACATGTTTAATTAATTTTGAATGTATTTTCGTTTATGTAACCTTTAATAAATTTCCAAACGAAGTTCAAAATTTAGACAATAAAGCGTTAACTTAATTCTTAAATTACATTATTACGTTAAATAAAATGGATCTGCTTCAAAGATTCAAATGTAAAATATATTACAGCTGCAGTTTTCAAACTTCAATAAATCATCGTGAAAAATAGGCAAATCTCCTCAACAGTTTTTTCTAAACAAATAACACAAATAGGGAGAAAAGATTCAATAAAAGGAGTCTAAGTCAATTTTCATCAGTTGTAAAGGATTTTATCAATAATTAATTAGATACGATTCCATAATTCAGGTAGAAATTGAATTGACATCAGGTAAGTGCATTTAATGAGTAATTTAAATTCAGATAAATCGAAACAAAAAGAACATATTATCAAATGTAAAAGATCCAGAGTGTACGGAGTAATTGAAATATTTTTTTAAACTGGAAGCATAAAATTATTTACATAAAAAAAAAAGAAATTGAATTCGAAATTGTTTGGTTCCAACAATTTGATAACAGCTGATTGAAGATTCGCATTCAAAGTACTTTCTCACATTAAATATAGGATTGTAAAATATTCCATTTTTTATAAATATATTCTCTTAATAGAAATTTTAAATGCATGAATTGCGCGCTTTTATTAAAACAAAATTTATTTATTTGAACTTTATGAAATGGTTTTTTAATTTATCAAATGCAGGTCTACAATTTTATTTCATTAAGACTCTTTGGATTGATTTGTCTCTTTTTTAATTCCAATTAATTATGTCCAATTTTTATTAGGATGATTTGTTGCAATATTTAATTTGAATTTTGTTAATGTATTTACACATGCATAAAGACAATGGTAAATTTTAATTAAAAGTGTTAGCATAACATTGATATATTAGTTATAAATTGTTATAAATTATTTATTGTTATTAGTTATTAGTTTGTTATAAATTGTCTAAGAATTGCAGGTATTGCTTAGCAGGTGAAAATGCTAAGAATTGCAGGTACAGCTTATAACCATTTATTATTTTAAGAAATAACTGAATTTTCTATTGTTAATTTAATTATCTTAATTTGTGATATAACTGCCATGAAATTGCATTTTTCCTGAATGATCACTGGTACATATCTATTAGATGACCAAATCAATGTACTGAAATTCTCTCAAGAAATGTTTTCTGTAATTTAATGATTTCTGGATTCAATTTAGTCTTTCTGAACTCTTAAATTATTAAAGCGAGAATCGTCTTGTAAATAAGAAGACTTTAGAATTTCATTTTTATTTCAAATTCATGCACTCAGATAAATAGTTGCTTATATACTATGTTATGAATGATCCGTGACAAAAGTACAATCCATTACTTTAAATTAAGCTTTCAAAAATTAAGATTTGTTGACGTTTCATCTCAAAAGCAAAATTTGCTTAAAAAGTCTGCAATAAAGTAGGTTTTTTTAAAACCAATTGAATTTTTATGTATCGATTTGGGGATCATAATGTTACGAAATTGTAATACCAGTTTCCTGCCTTGTTAGACCCATAGTAGGTACAAGTATGTGCTGTTAACCTCAGAGTCATATGTATCTCTAATAGGAGAGGACATTCGAGATTTTTCTAGAACATTTTGTTTTTAAACTTTAAAAACCAAAGGTGCCAATTTTCTTTTTAGAATGTTGAAAGAGGATACAGATCTTTAATGACACCCTTTACGATGCGCTAGTGTAAAAACAATATACTGTTTGCCAGTGTGAAATTAATTTATATGCATACTGTCTTCTATACGCTCTTCCTGTGTTTTACTATATGCATTCTGTGTTTTATTAAAGAATAAGACATCATTATCTGTTTATTATCCAACTTCCTTCATCGTACACCCAGGAGGTGCAATTTCTTAATAATATGGAAGAAAATTTAAAGGATTAATTTATCATGGATTATTATAGCTTTATACATTTTCAGTTTCGATTATTCTATTTTTATTTTATTTTCAAAATTACACGTCATTATGTAGCAAAAATAAGATGCATTATTTTTTTAAGAATTGAAATTGTCTGAAAAGAAATAACTTAAATCCGTTAATCCAATGAAAAGAACAATTGGTACATTTTTCTTAAAACTGCTTTAATTCTGAAAATTAGCCGAAAAAGTGTGCTGAAATAAAAGTAATAACTTTATAAATATTTTATTTTAAGTTTTAAATTGAAATAGAAATTGATTTTATCGACAAATACTCATCGGATTTATATTTAAAATCTTCAATTAAAAATTAATTTAAAATGCTATTAAAATTTGAAAATAAATAATTTCTCAAAAAATAGCTATGTGCGAAATGTGATAGTGTAATATTAGTTAACTTGCAAAAATTTTCCGTATGGAGTATTTTGCGCAGTTTTTATAATCATACATTGTCTGATTCACTGGAAATAATACAGCAAAGCATGAACATTATTATAATGAATATCATAATCATATCATGGCTATGATTATTTTATTGCAAATAAATTGCTCAAAATGGGAAATTTCATTAATTTTTTAATTGTAAATATATTCGTCAGTTGAGATAGAATTTAAAAAAGCTTGAAAATTTTTAATGTGTAATTTTTCACGCAATACAAATATAGTCATATATTTCATAAATTCTATATTTCTCTAAAAAACAAACATTTTGTAATTTTTTCTTTATATTCCAACTTCATTTCAAAATAAGATTGTCTTACTTATTTCGCTCATCTGAAAATGCTCTGTGCAGAGGTACCTAACAAAATTGCAAATTTATATTTAAAAGATAAAAAGTAATAACATACCATTAAAAATACCTCAGTTAGACTCCTTGTTCTGATGATCAAACAAATGTGAGTTCAGGCATTGTTTGAGAATCCCCTGTAAACTGTCTGCTCCCCAACATTATCTGGACGAACTTCTCTAGCAAAGCACGCACCGCGAACATTCAATCAATCATAATGGAAACAGAAAGGAAATTTCTCGGCGAAATCGAGAGGCGAGTCTAATTTTGTTGAAAAGGATTACGGACCTTCCAGTTTTAATGGAATTAATTACATATGTTGTTGTTGTTGTTATCGTACCCCGCTTTACAACGAAAGGAGGGATGCAGTAGATTCTGAGGGTATGACCCCCTGAGCACCCGAGGGCAGAAGTCGGAAATATATCTCACACACACAACAAACTTTTTTAAGAGGCGGAATTCTTTCAAAGATCGTATTTTAAATCTGGAACAGAGAACGATCACCTCTGAAACAGTATCGTCAGTGGTACTACTCTCAACATAGAGGACTTTGTGACTACAAGAGATTTAATGAGAATCCGTCACACACAGTTGGAGTGTCCTCTGCCGTCGAGGTTCGAACTCACAACCTAAGGAATACGAGTCCAACGCTCTACCAACAGGCTATCTAGGCCAATTAATTACATATAAACTATTATATGCTACGCATTTAAAGGCATGCTATTTTAATTGTATTTAAAATACTATCAAAACCCTTCTGGTAAGGAATCAATGACTAATTTTTATTGAAAATAAAATTAAAATCCAATGTTTAAATATTAGACATTTTATAATAAGGCTTCGTTAGTAAAATTCCTTTTTTAATTTATAGATGATATTTATTTTAACATTTGTGTGAAATGAAACCTTTTATCCATAGAATATTCATAGATTTTAAGTATTTATAATTATTATTCTTATCTAAATTGAGTTGCCAAAAAATTCTTAGCATTCTTCTGCAAAGAGAAAAAAAATCCACAATTGATTTCAATTACTTACTGGCACATTGTTTTTCAAAATCGGTGCTATCATCATCCCCAGCATCAGCTCCGAATTTCAGTTCGTGTAATCCGAAATCTGCTATCTTCACTACCCATCGACTATCAACCAGGCAATTGGTTGATTTGAGATTACCATGAGAGCGGAGTTGACTATCGTGAAGATAAATCATTCCCTGAAAATAATCGATATTCTTTGATTTCTCTCTGTATTTCACTGATTCTTCTTTTCGAAATATGATTATTCAGCATTGCAGAATTGAATACTGAAGAAAAAATGCGCATTGAAACTACACTCATTATACATAGTGTGCATAATGTTTCCCCCTGATTACAAAAAATATTAAGAATAATTCATTGAATTTGATACTGCTCATTTTTATTATGGTACAGTATATTTTTAGTTCACTGGAATGGAATGCTAAATTAATGCAAAAACTTATTTTTTTACTATCGAGTGTTATCAAGGAATCGCCAAAAAAGTAAACAGTTTAATGAGATGTTTCGTTTCATAAACTCAATTGGCCAATATTGTTCGAGGAAAATTTAAGAGTTGCATACAGATCAGAGGATTTGAAAGCCAATTAAGAAATTGATATACTCAAAGATGGGGCAATACATATTCTGGATAGACGGAAATCGAAATATTTCTCAATATTTGAAGCGAATCTAATTAAAACCATTACTGATGTAATTGGTTTTATTAAAAATCATATAAACTTTTCAATGTTTTCAAATAACCACAAGCAAAATTTCAATAATTTGTTTATAATATATTTTGCAAATGGAGAACAGTACCTCGTCATTTGATCAATTTTAAATATTTTTTTGTATTAATTAATGTTTAAAATAAAAAAAAAAGTTATTTTTCCGTTAGCCAGGCGCCAGCGAAAATTCGCCAAATACTGTAGAATTCCGCCAAATTTATTTGGCGAAGGAAAAGTAGCGAAAGACTAAAGGAAAAGTACTGAAAAAATAATGAATTTTAATGGTTATAGTAAATTCACTATTATTCTATAATAAGATTATTTATAATAATCCTAATGTGATAAACTAATTAATATTAGTAATAATTAATGTTGACGATAAAATTATTAGCATAAATATTTACGGATCAATAACATTGACCATAAAAAATACACTTTTTTATTATTGGATAGCTCAGTTTATATTTCAAATATAAACTACACAAATATTTGTCCAACAAAATCAAGGAAATTTAAATAAATAAATTCCTCAGTTTTTTTCTCTGGTACTTAAAAATTTTAAATCTTCAACTCAAAAAGTATTGAGAAAATAGAAACAGAAATTGAAAATCTTTTAAAAAGTTTCATATTCCATGAATTAGCTATTTTCGTTTTCTACTATTGTGAAATTCATCCATATGTTTTCTTTTGGTAATGTATCGGATCTTTACTTTAGCGGGAACAGTTTCTACTGCTTTTAAATAGCTTCCGTATAGCAAAGAATTAACAATTTCTTTAGACTTTGAGAAATGATAGATACATGTAGTTTATATGGTATAAGAAATTTTCACCAACAGCAAATAGTTGAAAGATACATTAAAAATAAATGTTATTCTTTTGTTAGATAAAAGATAAATGATACTATATCAACAACGAAAAGTATGTAGTTAATCAAACTGTTAAATAACACTTGGAAACGATGAAAGTAGAAAATCGAAAGATTTATTTTCATGAATAAAATGTCGTTTTCATTTCACGGTCTGGAGAATCATTACTTATTACATATGAAATAGTTAAAATTTTTATTCCAGTCATATTTTGAAGATAGGGCTTTAAAAGAGCTTATTTAAAACATATTTTTGGAAATTCATCATCGTTTCCGCTACATAAATTAAGATTTAATTTAACAGTTGTCTTTTGTCTTGAATCCTTTATCGAATATCAAAGAAAAAAATATTGTTAGCTAAACATGGATTTTTAGTCAATTTAGAATTTTTTACAATCACTTCAGCCATGAATATGTTTTTCCTTTTTTCAATCAATTTCTCATGTTAAAAATAATTCATTTAGAAAGGTATAAAGTTAGAAATGTCAATATTAAAACTATTTACTGATATCTTGATGTATGTTTACTTTATACAGAGATTGGACAATATAATAAAAACATCTAATATTTTGGAATCATGATTTTTAAATATGTTATAAGCAATCAAAACTTGATATATTTTAATATTTATTTAAAATAACTGGTTTATTTTTCATAAAAGATTAAAAAAAAAGGCTATAACCTTATAAAAACGGCAGACCTCTCAGAATTTCAAAGAGACAAAATTTGTGTTGCTTCTATGTCAGACACTAATGTAAAAAAAACTGACCGAATTCTGGACATTCCAAAATTTGCCGTCTCCAAAGTAATGACTACTTTTGAAGGAGAAGGAAAAACGCTCTCAATAAAACACATGTCTGGCCAAAAATTGAAGTTGTCTGCGAGAAGTCATCGGACTCTGAATTGTTTGAGAACGTCGTAAAACCACGGTTTCTAAAATTACCCCATTGCTCAATGAACGCCTGCAGAACCCTTTTTTACGAAAACTGTTCATCAGGGGGTGCTCAAATCTTGGTTCCAAAGAAGATCTGCAGTTTGAAAATCTTCGCTCTTAAACACAAATGTTTCAAAGTATTTAGAATGGTGCAGAAGCCTCCAGAGTTGGTCCCCTGAGCAGTGGAAAAATGTGATTTTCTCTGTCTAATCATCGTTTACTATACTGCACGTTTGGAGACAGCCAAAAGAAGCACTTCCCCTGCACTGCCTTCTCCCAACTATAAAACATGGTGGGAGTTCTGTAATGATCTGGGGTGCTATTTCTTGGAAATCCGCCAAGCCAATGATTTCCCTGCCGTGGACGAAGCAACAGCCGAGAGTGTTTAGGAATTTTGGACGACTAAGTTAATCCTATGATTCAAGAACTGATTCTAGAGGCGATCACCATTTTTCAAGATGATAAAACACCAATATATGAATCGAGAATTGTTAAAAAATGACACGAGGAAAATTCTAAAGAAGATGAGCGTCTCATCTGGCCACCACAATCCCTAGATCTCAATATTCTTGAGCATTTATTGTTGATCTTAAAGATTGAACTAAGAAGTCCACAGCCATCGTCTCTAAAAGAACTAGAAGGTGTTTTAACTTAAGAATGGGTTAAAATTCCTTTGGAAACAATTTTAATATGTATGAATCAATACCTCAGAGAACTGAGACTGTAATTGTAGAAAAAGGTGGACTTACACCATATTGAAATATATTTTGTTAATTTTTCAAGGTGTTTCCATTATTTTGTCTAACTCTTCTATATATTTGTTACTGCAAAAGTTATTGCTATCAAATATTTTTCATGTAAAATTTACCTTCTTCATTAACCTTATGTCCAAGAACTGTTGACAAATAAAATAGTATGCATATATATTTAACACTTTGATACATTTAATTAACCTTACTATTTTTATACATTTTTAAAGAAGCTAGTTGAATCCTCTTTAAATTAGACTTCGCATAAAGAAAAATCAGAATTTCTCATATCGGTAAAACCATTTTTACATTATTAATGGTCTCATTTTTATATATTAAATATTATTTATGCTAAAAACATTAATGAAAATTTATGATTCTTACCCTTACTATATCGCCAATAATGGAAGCGTTGAACATATTATCAAGTTTAACATCTTCATTCTCTAAAACATCCTAAGAATAAACAAAAAATACTATTATGCACATAACTTAACACCTCAATTTCTGCTTTTAAATTTGAAATAAGTAATTATTGAACAAAAGAAGTATGACTCAGAGGAAATTGAACACACGACGATAACATGTAAATACATTACAAGGGCTCATGTGCACATTACAAGTGCTGACTATAACCCAAGTAGAAGAAGCTTGTTTAGAAGAATGTGCACAAATGTGCTATACTTTTTATTATTTAACATTTAGCATTGTACCATATTCCGGATACTGTTTAAATTATTTACAGTATTATAATTCCAGAGTAACACGCATTTAGAGAACATATATTGAAATAATAAAAGTCAAAGGATATTGTTTAAATTAATTTTATAGTTTTTTTCTAAATACCAAAGAAAAGACAAAAGCAAATTCAAGGCAAACTATTAATGGAAAAATAAGGGCTTTAAGAAAATTTAAGGGGAAGTGAAATTTTTTTATTAAGTTGACTATCCACATCCTTGTAATTGCCCTGATCTTGTAATGAATTTATTCTATTTGTTTTATTTAGTGAAAGAAATAATAATAGAAATGTGTTTTGTTAGGGAGCTAAAATATGTCTGAATTTGCTTAAGCGGGAAGCGTTTGGAATGTTTTCTAACATTCCAATTGCCTTTTTAAAGTAAACTGCATAATAAAATATGAAGTAAAAACTCTTTAAAAGGAAATACATTTTTTCTAATATTTTTATTGTTTCAGCCTTTTATATTCTGCTTTCTTTATTTATTTGTATAAAAAATGTAACAGTCAACAAATAAACCGAATGACAAAAACTGGAGTGAATTGTATAATGTGTTTTGAAGTTTTCCTTTTTGAAACTGCTCTTCTGAATTTAGTTTTTGTTTTGTTTCTCTGTATGGATTAATAAAAAACTAATCCCAGTGTAAGAGTCAGTAAAAAGTGAAAAATTCTATTTCGAATAACTTTCCATTATTTTCAGATTCTTAAACCTTTTCTAAAATCGGTTTCCACGCTTTCTGGTTTAGTAGTCAAAATGTATGGGATACAGTTTTAGAGGAACTTTCATGAAAAGATCGATAGGTCATTTTTTCAATTCACAAAAGCAGGAACTTTTACCTTGAGACTTCCTTTAGCACAATATTCTGTAACAATGCATATATTTGGGGGATCCACACAAGCTCCGATGAAAGGATTTAAGTTGTCATGTCTAAGATCTCTCATCTAGAAAAAAAAAGAAAGACAACATGATATTTGAATGTAGAATCAATAGCCATAAGTTAACTAATATAATTTCATATTAAAAATATTATTTTGTGATCTGAATTAGGTTTCTTTTTAATTTAATAACACCTTTTTTAAACATCTATTCATATTTTATAGATTACTTTGGTGAACTGCAATTTCGTTGTTTTAGGCATGTGATTTGTTTTCGATTGGCATTTGGCCTCCGGAATTAAATATAATCATTGCTTTTGTCAATCCTCATCAATATTTTAAATTATAGAATTCTATTTTTATCTCAAAAATAATAAATTATCCATATAAAAGGGAAATGAGAAGAACTATTAATAAATAAATTGTTAAAAAATGATAATTTTATTCATAGAAAGTTTCTCTTTATATCTATATAATTACTTTATATATAAAATAATAATATTTATTTTTACATTATTTATATGCATATAATTCTCTTTATATGTATCAATTAAGTTAAATTGTGTTTATTCAAATTATGAAATGTTTTAATTAAACTGAATTAACATTAAAATAAACATTTATATTAAGGTAAAATATTTTTGTAATCTTTTCTGGTGTGTGTAATTTATGAAGATTCTCACATAAGGCTCCAGCAGCTGCCCCCCCACCTTTATTCATTGCATCTACCTTGGAAGAATAGCTCACCTTCTCAAAAATGACTCTACCAAACTATTTTTGAAAACCAGCAAAATGGTTCTGATAAAAATGCAATTTAATGTTCTTTTTGCACTGAAACATTTTGTACCTTTCTGTGATTTATTGGACAATTTCAGAGGAATAAGTAATAAGCATCAAGAAAGTATATGATTATGTTCTCAAACAAACATTCTCTTCAAGTTGCATAATTTTTTCCTATGAAATGTTCATCCTTAATCCATTTCCAATACGTGGACAATCAGAAACACTGACAATATCCTATAAAATGACAAGGAAATGTAAAGACAGTATTTTAAACAAGTACATGGAAGCTTTAACATATTGTTACTTGAGACCTCACTTTATATGCAGATCTGGAAATACAATGTTCTTTCTGTCGCCAAGTGTGTAATGTAGAATGTTTGTATCATTAGGTTTTAGATCAAATTTTGATCGTCAATTCAATGATATCCATTCCCAAGATCTCTATTTCCTACATAAGCAAAAACACACGGATACTTGGTATGTCAGCGTCATTAATCAAAGAAGAAAAAAAATATTTTAACATATAGAATTCATTAGTGAATGTGATGCTGTAAATGACTTCTCTTAAAGTCTTCATATTCTTCACAAATTTACTGTATAGTCTATTAGGACGTCATCAAATAAATTTCTTATGTAGAAGAAGGCACACTTTAAGCACCTTTTTGAGCTGTCCATGAACTATCTCTTCTATCTGAAGTCGTGCAGAACGACATTTCTCTTAATCAGAAGTAGAATACCTTAGAACTTTTTTCATGCAAGGATTTTTTTCTTCAAAATACTAATGATTCAGTATTTGGAAAGTTCCAAATATCGATATTCAGCACATGTCGTCAAACCATTCAACACATGTCATCAAACCATTTAACATACTTTGTCAAACCGTTTAACGCATCTTTCTGAAATCCCTTCGAATGGATTCATTTTTAATTTCAAAATCATTGTCGTTGGGGTCATTTCTATCGTCACCAGATATCTAATTTTTATTATTGCATTATCTAATAGACCGATTCTTCAAATACTTGCACTGAGTGTATAGTTGACGATAAATTAGAGCATCAAATTTTATTTATTTTTTTATATTCTTAAGTTTTTAATATACAAAAATAGTACTAGGTGTATAGTTGACATAAACTGGAGATATAAATTTTATATTTGTTTTGCTTGTTACATCCTGAAATTTTCAATATACAAAAATGGCAATCAATTGAATGATCTCTAAACGGTCGATAAATTTTAAATATGCCAAAAGGAAATGTATTATGTGCTCGCTTCATCCACATCTGTAAACTCTCGGCACATTACTTTCATGTTTTGTTAATTCACTATTATTCATCTTGGTTATTAATTTTCACTTTATTGTTAGCAAAATGGGCTTGCTCTATAAATATATTGATGTTTTTATAGTTATTAAAAATGGCAGAACAGATACATAAACGAAAAAGCAGAAATAAAGACAGAGAAGGTTTCGATTTATATGTAATTAAAAAAAGAAAATCAAAAATATTTTTATATTGACAAGAGCACGGGTTCCATGTTTGAATGCGTTTAACTATATCAGAGCGACACACACTGTCTAACTGCATTCTTGCTTAGGCGAGTTAATCTAGACAACTAAGGACATCTCACTGGTCTACAGCGTCATTCACTTGGAGCAGTCGGAGAAGGTCAATAGAATTAGGCAAGAGACGAACAATAAATCTTATGATCCAAGTTATATTCTACGGGGAACGATCAGCAAATCGAAATAGGGAATATTTGCATATGGAAAGATAAATTAACATGCCAATTACTCTAAAAGGAATCAAAAATCAAACTCAACATTTTTTTTACAAATAACTAAATTAGGATAATCAGCATTAAAAAATAATCAGATATTTTTGAACTTTAACTAAAATACAGTTTTTTTAATGTGAAGGTTCCATCTCCAGGAAAGTTTTATTGAATAGAGCTGATTAGATTCTTATTCTTTGCAGTAGCTTGATTGTAATAAGTCACCTGATAATTTGTAAATGAGAATCATAGGTGAATATAAATTGGATTTTATAAACTGACTTTGGAATTATGCCACACGAGGCTTACCGAATATGGCATGCAAAAGCGTTATCAATACTTATATTAATTTTAAATCTTCGTGAAATTTAGTAATAAATAATTTCCAATCCTGAAATTTAACGACAATACAACTGGACCCACTTTTTTAAATCCATATAAATGTCCATGGTTTATAAATCTTAAGTTCCCATAGAATATACCATAGTTGAACGAAGTATCTGAATTTTGTTCATGAGTCTTCGTTTATAGTCTATAAATATTTTAAACGAATGAGAGTTATGATATGGATTCATTCACTCAATTACAATCTGTTTTCTATCAACAATTTCAAATCATTCATAGTTTTTATACGTTACAAATAAACACAATATTTGAAAAGTACTTTTTTTCACATAAATAGTATATATGGAACAAGAGACTTTTTATAAATATTTGTAATGCTGCATATGCTAAAAAGAACTAGGATAATAACCATTGAGAAAATGTAGTGCCAAAAGCTGCGATATGCTTACAACTAATAGAGTTACTTATTTTTCAATATTAAATATATTCATGAGATAAAACTTAAATAAATCAACTGACAGGAAATTTAAAAGTATGGAAAAAAATTCCAAATAGTTTCAATTTTTTTTATTGAATCGTTTAAAAGTAAATGTCACGTGAAGTTTTTCTCTTTCCAGCGTTTTATTTACGGAAACTAAATTTCTTCTTTGATCGTTTTATGAATAAAATTTCACTCATTTTGATGGAAAGAATACTTAGCATTCCACCCACAGCACTGGTAGAACAAATCATTTTTCAAATTGATTTCTTGGTCAGAGATATTACTCAGTTCAACGAGAATTAATTCACGGATATCAACTCAGAAAAATCTGAATCTACTAACATTCCTGAATAAGTTAAAGCTTGCTTAAGTGAAAAACTCTTTTAGAATTTTTCAACATTTATATATAACTATAAAATATAAATAGATATTTTTAGTTCACAGAAATTGTTACTATGGAGCTCTGAGAATGTAAGCCTTTAATAACTTGGCTTATTAACCTTTAATAAGCCTTTAATACTTGTATAGATGAATACTTTTGCCTTTTCCCCTTTTATTCAATATCACAAGACAGTTTAGTTACCAGAATTTATGCATTAATTTTTCTCTTTCTTTTTATCATTTCTTTTTATTTTTTAACAATTATTTCCTTCAATAAGCTTATTTGGATTCAAGAACAATGGTATGACTGTATTTTAAACAGAATTAGAAGGGAACAATTTTTTTTCTCCTTCAAATGATATTATAAATTTTCTTTTCTTGGGACTCTTTTAGGTCTAAAATTGAAACATTGTTTTAAATGTATGTATCCTTTTAAAATACTAATGAAAAAATTTATACTTTTGCATTTTTTTATATGAATAATGTCACAATTTTTTTAAAAAAATATTATTCTTTTATAATTAGTGTACCGAATTCTTTAATATAATTGTAAAATAAGTAATATTTTAAAAAAATTATTATATATAAAAATTTAAAAATAAATACAACTATTAAATTTTAATTTAAAAATTAAATACATTTTCTTTAATAACATACTCGATTGATTTTGGTTAATGAACTCTAAAGCATTTTCCAAGTACATTTATGGAAAATGTTTAGCCAAACAAGATGCTATTATTTTGAAATTTTCGTGAAACCATTTATAGCTAACTAAAACGACACTGTTTTCTATTCAACAGTGGAGAATTTAATAAAATTGCATTAGGAAAGAAATCTCAATAATTGTTTACCAGCGACCAAATAGTTTGGAAAAACAGCAAAGTCTTTCCTAGTTTTATAAAGACACATTTTAACTTTAGTATAAGAAATTAAAATAATTGTTAGAGTAAAATTATTACAAATACTAAATTTTCACAAAAGGATATCCCTACATAAATAAGACACTGATCTCAGACTGTTATTTCTGTAAATCACTATATGATATGAATAACGTTGAAAAATTACTAGACATTAAAAATCCTGAGAATCCGAGAATAGAATTTTATCATTGATATAAATTAATCTTTAGCGCATAGCATATTGGGTGATAAATATTTTTTTGAGTATAATAATAGAAGCTTATGTGATATTTATTTCATTAACCGCATTATCAACTTTAATATGAAATGGGATATATTTATTCATCGTAGGTTTATGCAAATTTGAGTTTCTATGGCAATATCACCACATTCTTCGATTTCTTATTGGAATTCTGTTTAATAATTTCTTGTAAAAATTCTGCGAGTACCAACAATTTTGTTAAATTCTTTGAACTGTTTTGATCTGCTTTCTGCTTGGCCGATGGCTGCAACTTATTCATAATATATGTTGTATTTCCTTCTCATTAAAAATAAACCTGTGCAATTCCTTTTTTAAGGGACATAAATTAACAGATTTTATTCAAGATATACACAAAATAATAAACAAGGCGTTTTAATTAATTTCTCATACACCCATATCCAAAAATAAAATTGATAAATTAAATTAGAGGATTTCTCTTTATCTGAAAATGTCATTTTGAATTTTTCTGTCAACAGAAATCGAGTCCAATAAAACCACTCTTTACTGGCCTCATTCTCAACATTTTGCAAAGTCAGCATTCTTTATTAATGATAGAATAAAGATTGCGTTAAACAAAGTGATCGCATCTAAGTGGTAAGATGCATATGTTAAATAATGGTTTCGTTTCCCGCGTAATTTCTCAGCGATATATTGATTTAACAATCCATAAACAGAACGTTCCACTAATACATAACAGTGGAAATGCTTTAAGTAACACAGCTTTACTATCAATATATGTTTACAAGTGATGGATACATCAATCTGAACGTATCAGTTGAAGTTTAAATCCTTTTAAGAAAATCCCAAATTACTGAATCTATTCCCAATGGTCGGCATGTAGCTTTAAAATTCATAGGCTTTAAATAAAGGAATAAAACTTTTACTGAAACACAAGTGTACAAGAGAAATAGTGTTTTCGCTTCCACATACAACCGCATTTTACACCATAATTTATTGAGTTCTTTACTAAAGCATAATAGTTTAAAATTTTCAGAAGTTTCACTCTGCATCCCTATAATTTCCTTTAGGTGATCATTTACTTTGATGTACGCTTGTCAACATCTAATTTAATATTATTCAGAAAAGCTTCGTTGTTTGCATTTAGCTGTCTTCCAATTCCTTTTACATCGTGCCTATCTCGTTATTTGTAATTTAATGTATCTGAAACTTTCTGAGCTGTATCGAGGGATCTCAAAGGATTGAATAAATAAGAATTACTTATTTCTATAAATAATATAATTCACATATTCCTCAAAATTGGAATTTGAAATGTATTAGTGAATATTAAACAGAAATCCTGTCAATATGAAGCCTTCACGATACTTATTATTTAAACTGAAATTACCAATTATTAAGAGTTACCATGCATTGCATTTGCATTCCAAAACTCTAACCATTTGTTATTTTAAATATTTACATTTATTACTTAGTATAGGTGTATTAGTTTTCCATCAATGTCTGAATTTAATGTTTTAACGTTCCCAGCGATACTCCATAATTACTAGTTTTCACTTAAAAATCTATTAATTTTGAAAACGAGTTTTGAATATTAATTAAAACGCATTTATTAATATTTTGCTAAGATAAAATAGATAAATCAGCAAACACAAATTTATTACAAAGCTGATAATAATTAGCCGTGTTTTATTCTGAGCAATCTTAACTGAAATAAAATAAGTTTTTTTATAAAAAATTCAAGGATTTGTTAGAAAATTCCATAAAATAGTTTTTAAAAAATTCCTCTTGGTAGAATATTACAGCCAAAATGCTTGAAAAGTCAAGAAATATGTATCTATGTAATATTTTAACATCTTTACTCATTATGGCATTTAAAATTGTTGTTTTTAGATGTTAAAAGTGTAACAGTACAACGTGGGATAAAGGATGTTCGAGTGGATCGTAACATTGAAAGGAACACTCAAACTGTAACAAATATAAACATGAACGAATGCATATTTATTACAGGCAAAAAACAAAATGCAGTAAGAGTCTGATATAGAAACCTCACAAATTTTATTTATAAATTCCATCGATAAACAACATTGTCTACGGCATTTCTGATCCCTGTAAAGATGATAAGAGAAGCTCCCTGCCTCCTCTCCTAAATAAGAAAGAGCATCAAGGAGTAATTAAATGGAATTTTAAAGCCATTTAAATTACTCGATTTGGTAATCAGAAATGTGGATGCAACTTATTCGATCGTTATATATGAAAAAAAAGACACTTTCTACAGTCATTGAGCACCATCCCAGTAAATCTGTCCACAGACTTGCAGTTGGATCTCGAATCAAGCCTCCCAGCAGAATCTTGCTGAAGATACTAAACATGTTTTCGTAAGAGGGTAGTTCGTGCTGAACGATATAGAAAGAATTCCGAGTAAGAGATATTCAACACCATTGATGGTTATGATTTTGATATGAGTCTAATATGATTTTGACGAGCCCATTTTTATCTGTAGGTACCATTCGATCGGATACCATGTGATTCGTGTAAGATGCACCCGTGCTCACCCACAGCAGCATACGAAGAAATATTTCCAAAAAAAATGTTTATAGAAACATGAGTTTTATTACTACAACAATAAAATCAGATTCCTTACATCATTTTTATTATTTTAAGGAACATATCTTTGAAATAGTGTTGATAGTTATTTTCGATTTAAAAGCTTAGATATTCCAAACTTTTAGGTTATGATTTTTAAACGTTAGTAAATAATGCAGTGGTTTGGATTTAGAGTGTACTGAGGCACGTATTAATATGCTGCTTGTCCTTCTTTTGCATCGATGACAGCCTGCACACGTCGGGGAAGATTTTCCACCTGTTTTTGATAGATGGATACAGGAATTTACTTCCATCCAGGCGTCCATCAGAGCTGAATTGAGATCTTGCAGTGAGGATGGCTACGTAATCTGTTCTCTAATTCGTCCCAAAAGTGTTCGATGGGATTTAGATCTGAGCTCTGAGAAAGCCACTTCAGTTTTTGATTACCCATTTTGTCAAACCACGTCTATGTAAGCTTCGATATGTAAATGTAACTTCTTCTAGAAGAGAAATTGTCCTTCCCCAAAATATTACCATAGAGCTGAGAGAATGTCAACATTCATCTCATATTTTATATTTCCCACCACAGGGATTAACGGACCCATGTTAAACCAAAAGAAATACCTCCACACCATTATACTTACTTCACCAATCTTAACATTTGGTACAATGCTGTCATTAAAGATACGTTCACCAGGCATCACCAGACCCAGACACGTTCATACAAATGCTAGATTGTAAATCGATGTTCATCACTTCTAGGAACAGTTTTCCACATATCAACAGTTCAATGGCGAAGATCTCTGCTCTATTGCAATCATTGCTTCGAATATTGTGGAGTAATGTCCGGCTTGTACGAGTCTGCACGACCATGGAATCCCAATTTTTTAAAAACTTTTTACGAGCAGTCCTGCTTCTAACAATAACTCCTGATAAGTTTTGGAACTCCTGAGAAAGTTCCAGCAGTGAGGACTTGCACTTTTGTTTCACTACCCTTTTCGGAATTCTGTGGTTACTTTCATCAAATTATTTCGGCTTTCCAGTTCGTTTTTCTACAGTTTCCACTTTACAGTTACATAATTCATAGTGGATTTAGGCTTCGGTAGAATAACTGAAAACTCACAAACTGATTTTCCACAAAGGTGCCATCCCACTATACTGCCACAATCTTACTCATTAAGCTTCTTTAATTTACTCATTTACTCACAAATGCAACCTGATAAACCACTACTAAAGCTTTTATAACTTTCGGTTACCATCAAATTGTGTCATCTGCCAGCACGGGTTTTTAAAAGGTGTCCAAATGCTTTTGGCCAGATAGTGTATGCCTGTAACGACTAATAAAATTGGTTACGAAATATTTTTTAAATATATTTTGTTACTAATTTGTGTAGATTAAACATTAATATCAAAAAAAATATAAGTTGGTAGTTTTTCTTTTTCAAACTAATGCATTTATCAAGTAGACATACAATTTATTAATATATCTGTTTACTTCTACTTTGTAAAATATTATTTTTAATCATCCTAAATGAAATCCTGATATTACTTTGGCTTTAATTCTAATACTGTGAATATCTAAACAATATGTTTTTGCTAAAAATATATCCCATATTTTATTTTGTCATTAAACATAAATAACAAAATTAATATTATATAAATTAGGTTTCATCATAAACAATATCAGCCTCTATTATCATCTGTAATTACTTTTCCATATTAATCATCAATTTTTTTCGATATACATGTCTTGCTCAATGTGGTTGAATATCCGTAAATTATTAATGATAATTATCGCAGTCAATATTAGTAATAATTTCTATTCAGTAATTCTGAGCGAAATTTTAAACATGTTACTACTAATTAATTGATTAATCAAACTGATCATGGAAGAGTACTTCATCGAATAGGGTGTAATATATTTATTCACAATATAACTTCAAATAATAGAAGGTAACTTTCTCATAATAATGTTGCATATCTTCCAAGATTACCGTTTTAAAAAATTTCATTTTAGCCCATCAATTTGGAGAAACCTCAATTCTTTATAAAATTCTTGGAATTTATTCGTTAAAAAAACTCTTTCGACAAACACAAATTACTTTACAACATCCTCTAATAGATAATTATATCATAAGTTGAAGAAAGAAATAAACTCTAGACCGGAACGCTTGTCCTATTTACAAATTTATTCATATTGCTATATATTGTTTTTGCACGTATCGTATTATCTGGTTTTTTTAATGGATATACAAATACCATTTATGCAGGGATTCTTTCATGGTAAAAGAGAAATCACATTTTAAGGGAAAACGAAACTTGTTCGTGAAGTGCTAGATGAAACGAGGTGTAGGAAATGCTAAAAATAAAAAATATAAAAAGTGATAAAATAAATAAACTATTTTAGAAAACAGGAAACTGCGAAAGGAAACAGATGGAATATCTTAAATAGAAGAGGAAAATGTATAAAGCTACGAAAAAAAAAAGATCGTTGTTGGACATGTACAAACAAATGTTCGGAACTTTAAAAGTTATTTTCCTTTTGAGTAATTACTTCAGCAAAAGTGTGTGGGTTTGAAATTTGTGCACTTTCTTATTATTGAAGACATGAATGGAATATTATTGCTTTTAAAAGCAAACTTATTTGCTGCCTTCAGATCCTCAATTTTACAAAGAATTAACAGTATAGTAAGGTTAATATTGAAATTTTAAATTTTCTTTTTGCTCTGATAATTCAAAAAAAATGTTTTTATATAAAAAAATGGAATCTTTTAGTTTGGGATTTTATACATTTTATGATATAATAATTAATTTCTTCCCAGAATTTATTTAACTGTATTAATAAGAAAAATGTCCTCATTTATTTAATGAAACTATGGTAGGCGCTTGACGTGATGAAATTTCTTCGGCTTTTATTCGATAAGTATAATTAATTGAATACCCACGTCCGGTGCTTTGTTCGTTAGAGAACACACAATTGGGCTGAGAGATAGTAATACTTTCGAGGGATTTTCGAGCATATATTTAACTAGTAGTCATCAGTTTAGCAGTCTTTAACGCGAGTTGCTATTGTATTGAAGGGGGTAAGGCATTTTCTATCTTCGAAATACACTCGAACTATTCAATATTTTAAGTTGCCATAACTCGAATAATCTTGAAAATAAAAAAGAATAAACGGTAGTTTAAATTCATTAGTACTTTACTTTGATGCAATACACGAACTATGAAAGAAACGATATCATATTTTTGAATTTTAGTCACTTGAAAAGAACAATTGGAACAACTTTTTTTCTCTAAATCCATGCAATAGTATATGAAGGATGGTTAACTCTTAATATCAAATATATGCACCAAGACCATGCAAATTTCTAATCTTTGTTGTAATTGAGTTGCAATTTTAGAAACGTTTGATCCTTATGTTAAGATTTTAACTAGCCTTACACTGTAGATAATTATTTCTAGGTAACTCAGTTTCTATACAATTAATGAATTAAATGTTTTAGGAAATTTAGTAAATAAAAAATATAGATTCTTGTGAAGTCATCTTAAATATCAGAAAAATTCATATTATTTCCTATAGATTTTAATAAATTTTTTTGCAATAAATTTAATCAACTTTTTTCTTACCTAAAATTTCTTTAAATATTATTTTATAATTTAAAAGCAAGATATTTTCATAGTAGAATTCCTTATATTTTATAAATTATTCCGTCATTCAGTCAAATAAATGTTTGTAAGGTAATCAATATAAACTGAAATAAATACATATGGTATGCAATTCTTTTTAAAGAAATCTTTTCATAACTATTTATCTTTTCAACTTTTCTTTCGACGCCTTAAACTAACATTATATCTCTCTGCAATGCTATGATCGATGGCATCCCTTTCGACAGCTTAGTCAACATTTATGTTACAAAGCTAGCAGTGTTTGTGTACTTGGTGTATATTGTATATTATGTTAGCCTTGAAGCCAAATATGCGTTTCTTCGTATTTCGCCATCTGGTTCAGTATCAATGCATATGGGATATATATAAGGAATTCAACGTTCTACGGTATTCATCTGTAAAATAAAGTGTTTTTTTTCTGTTCTATTTCTGTTGAAAAACAAATATTACCATCGGTAGCTACTTTGTTAAAAGTGCACGTATGTAGCACTTTTAAGTGGAAATATCAGATTAAAAATGAGTCGAAATATTAAAATAATTTGAATGCTTGTAAAAGTAATACGAGAGCTTTATTTTTCAAAATTACTTGAGTGAAATAATATCTGAGGAAAATAAGTCTGATTTAAAGAGTTTTCTAAAATTTTGAATTAATATGAACAAAATTTTGGGATATTTTAGTAAGCAACGAAATTTTGAAAATTTAATCTGTTAGGTTATTTAATGTGGGAAATGAGTTTTCGGATTTTGCAATTTTCCCCGGTTTAAATTTATCTTATGATATAGAAGATGATCTATAGTTTACGTCAATTTAATATCTTGGTCTTTAGGACGCAGAGACAATTTTTTTCAGTGAATTAATTTATTAATACTTTGACTGTTGTGAGGTTTACAGGTGACAGCAAGGGACTATATAAATTAGATTTTAAGAAATTCAGAGGGAAAGCAAACGTGTTAATTAAACAATCTCACTTGCAATGACGCTCATAAATACCCCACTAAGTTCTAAATTACTTTAGAGACCATGTGGTAATTGGAAATGCGTACTGTGGTTTCTAATTATAGTCATCAACTGATTTGAATCGATTTCAAATAATAATAAACTACTACATATTTTCTTATTTTACTGTTCATTCCAGATTTCCCAAAAGTGCTGCTTTTTAGACTGTTTTTGGATTTAAAAAATCTATTACAGCAGATAACCCATGTAAACTATTATAAATATTTAATAATTTCAGCATGAAACAATGTAGAATTATTATGCACCTTGTACCAATTTTGATAGGATAAGAAAAAAAATCCTAATAACACAAATTATTAAATTTAATGAGATGGGAAAGAGAAAATACCAAAGTCTATTAATTTTTAAAATGATTAAAGACTACTAGTATTATTTATTACTAGAAATTATAGCTTACAAGTAAAATAAAACATTCAATTTATTATTTATCTCATTTTTTTCTAAATACATTAACGCTGCATGAAAATTCTACTTTAGCAATAGTATATTTCAAAATAAATTTTTTTATGCTAAATGAGGCTACACGGTAAGTTTCAAATTAACTAATGCTTGGTTATTAGACTTTTGTTGAATGGTTTTCTCTACACATTTGTCGCCTTCATTATCATTTATTGTTCAGTCTTGCTCACGAAACTACTCAAGATTTTTCAAAATTTTACAAAGAGATATCAAATTTTGAACAATTCTACAGTAGTGCATCGATTAATACCAAATAAATTATCATGCCTGTTCAGAATTTCAATTTTGGATTTAATACTGAAATCTTTTTTTTTCATTCATGTTGTTTACATAGTTCATTCCTAAGCAAAAGTGGCTTATGACTGTTCAACAGATTTCAAATTAGAACTGACAGCGTAACCGTCCATTTAAACCATTCCGAATTAATCTAATCTGACCAAAATAATGGAAAACACAGCCTATGAAAAAAGTTTCTCTCAGATTGTTTTCTTCATAAACTAAGCGAGAAGTTATATGAAAGTCAATTATTACACTTATTGAATCAATCATTACACTTATTAATCAGACTATTTCAAACTATGTCTTTAGCACTTTTTAAAACATATACATTATCACATACAAAGGTGTCCGTTAATAAGCGATAAATAATATTAAACTTAACTGTAATTTTATAGTACCAAGCTACAATAAAAAATAATTTTTCGCTTTAGAGATTATAATTTAGAAAATATCTCAATTTTAAGAAAATTATCAAGAGAAGTGATATCCTTTTTATCCATTAAAGTAGTAATTAATTATAAATTATTCTTTTTATCCATTAAAGTAGTAAATAATTATCAATATAACAAATTAATAGTATTAAAGTATTTTGTAATTGAAAATTCTCAACAAAATTTTTGAATAAGACTAAAAGTTGAGAAAGAATAAAGTTTGTAAGGATTTAATGAAATCTTCCGAAACAAAAGGTTAGAATAACGTAAAACAGACTACTAAGAAAAGACACATCTCCAAAAGGTCTAAGAAATCAAAGCCATCTGGACAGAAAAAATATTTTCGATAACATCTTCTCAAATGAAATCCTTTTATAAAATTTTCTGGAATTGACAGGTTTATTGAAATCACATTTTTAAAGCTTGGTGAAAGATAATATAAATTTTATTTAGATATTACAATAATGTATTTTATTAAATAGATTGAGAGTTTTGAAAGTGATTAAGAGGTAAAAGCAAACATAAGTAGGAGATTGTTTATGTTTAATTAATATGCAAATCTGATAATGAAACTCGGCTTTAACGCACGAGAAAAAAATACTTATAATAGATTGTTAAATTATTATTTATTGGAAGTAAACGTTCATTTAAAAGGGATTTTAGTAGTCTTAACTGGTACTAAATTGCAACATTTCATATTGATGCTACTTTAAGTTAAATTTTTATCAACTATTGTCAGTTTTAAATATCTGAAATTTTGTTGAGATTTAATAGACCTTATTGCTTAAAAGCTGAATTTAGCAAATATTCTATCAATAAAAAATTACTTGACGAAGCTTTGTATTTTTGGTTCTATTTTTTTAAAAATACTGTGGTGAACGTCAACATTTGATTTCATAAGATTACCTTGCTTTCAATCCATCAATTTAAATATATGATCCTTTTTACAAGATTTGCATAAAATTATTTTAATATGATGCAACTAAACTGAATGAAACAATAAATGACTAAATTAAATGAAAAGATAAGTTACTTTTCAACTCGACAGATAGACTTCAAGCTATTAAGGTGTCAAAGAAACCTTTGAAAAACTTAAATGTAATGTCCTGCCAAACCAGGACTTTTTTCCAGGTATTGTTTCTTCTACTCGTAATTATAATCTATTTCGATCAATGACACATGTTTGATAGGACCTTATGAGAGTACCAAAAATGGGCTCATTTCCTTATAATATTTAAAAGAGGAAAAAAAAAGTCTTAAATAATTTTTATGTCTTCATTTTCAAAAACTGATAGGAATCACACTTTTATGTTGCAATAATAAATGTGTCAGTTTACCAATAAAACTCAAAGTAAGCTTTCATGTACTCAATATATGTGAACCGAGAATTTTGAATTCATAATTTCAGTATCTGAGAGTACCATCTACTATTAACTCTAAAATTAACACACTAAATTATATAGGGCGTTCATTAATTATTGTCGAAGTTTCCGTACCTCATAACTTTCGAATAAAAAATATTCCCCAAAAACTGATTACGTATTCGAAAATTATAACTCAAAGAAATTTACGTGGCTACAATGAAATCTTAGCACATTTGCAGTCTGGGTAATTATGACGTCATAAATAAAAATGGCGACCGTGCAAGAAAAAGCAATGTGTGTATTGCGGGTTTACGCGACTAAATCAGTCCTAACTACTTAACATCGCTTCAGGACTACGTAAAAGAAAGATCCGCTTTCGGATAATTCTATCAGGCACTGGACAACACAATTTCAGGAAACTGGTAGCTTTCTACACCGAAAGGGAGCGGGAAGACCAAGTAATTCGCAGGAAAATGTTGATCACATACAAGAAACGTTTACTCGCAGTCCACAAAATTCAACGAGACAATCATCTGTGCAATTACATATGCCGCATACGACGACATGGAAGAGCAGCCATGAGAAATTCATTAATCTTTTTGATATCATTCATAAAATTCTTTGGTTGGAATTTACGAATACATAATCACCTTCAGCTAAGTGCAAATTGTGCAAGCTTTACTCTTTAATATCATTATAAAATTCATTGAGGTGTAATTTACGAATAGGTAATCGGATTTTGCGTAGAATTTTTATTCGAAAGTTATGAGGTACGGAAACCCCGATAATAATTAATGAACGCCCTGTATATTTTTTACTCTACGTATATATTAATAACGATGCTATGCGCTACTATATTTTTAAAATAGATTTTGTGTAATTAAAGATGAAAATAATTATCGTATAACTTGATCTCGACTATATCAGATTGATGAATTCTGGGTAAAGTTTTATTTAAATATTGCCAACGAATCTTTAGAATTGAAATTGTTTTGAAGGAAACACATAAATCATCAAGTATTTCGTCGGTATTTGCAAAAAATGGCAAAATAGATTGATTTATAGTAGAATATATCTTTAATAAATCATGAAATATATTTGTATGTTCATAGGTTTTGTTGAAATGGTTTATTAATCTAAGATCTAATAACAGGGCAGGCAATTTACAGTAGATTAAACGATAGCGCACCGTATGAATTCAAACATTTCATGATTTATTACGATGGCATGATTAATAGGATATAGAAATTAAGATGCCAAAAAAAATGTTGACTCTTGAGAAGAGCAATTTATCAATGCAGCATTTGAAAGAGTGGTAATAACTTCTAGACTTCTGCTCATTATCCATTAATACCTGTTCGAATGTAAGATTATATAAGAATTTATTGCTTAATTTTGTAACGATATTTTAGGATTTTTTTCATATTTCTTTTTTTTAAATAAATACTTTAAATAAAATCTAAACTGCTACAACTTGTTATTCTGTTTTTATAAACAGGAATTTTTACTTTTTATTTAAATCCGATCGAAGGTTCAGAGAATGTTTTTACTAACTTGGGTTTCCATAATAATTCCATTTAAATATAATTAAAATTTATGTTTATTAAATTTTTATTTAAATATAATTTTTTTAAGTTTCTTCATGTGACAGTAGTTAAATTATTTAATTCACGCTATCATATAAAAATTTTATTTATGTATTATTTTTATAATAAAAAAAGAGAATATTCATTTTTAGATATTTTAGTAACATTTAATTTACTTTAATATATGTATCATACTGGCATTTTTAACCTATCCCTAATAACTAATATATAACAAGAACTAAAAAAAACTTTTTAAAAATTTTAAATGAAAAAACGATAAAAAATAATTTGGTTAGAGTATCAAAAACGGTTTTTTAGTAGTCGGTTTGTATCAAAATTAATTTTAAAAAATACAAAAAATGATAATGAGCTTCTAAAACAACATTACTGTGATTCATTTGAAGTACGTCCCCAAAGAAATAAAAATTTTATCTCAAAAAAGAATTGGAAACAGAAACCGTCAATTAAAAATATTCAAAAAAATTGTTAGAATATAAAATCCATATTTCCTTCAATTCGTCATAAATTTTAACAATTAAAAAGTCAAAAACAAATCCTTAAAAAATTATCGAGTGTTAATGCTTAAATCCATTAAAAAGCGATAAAAAGAATAACGAAATGCTCTTTGATGGGAAATATCTTCAAATAGAAATTATTTTCTGACCAACCATTTTTAATATATGTTTCATTGCAAGTTATTGTATCAAAATATAAGTGTTTATTCATCATTTTTATGAAAAAGGAGAATATATTCCTTTTTAGATTTTTTCTATAACATTTATTTTAATTGGCCATATATATCATACTTACACTCTTAATTTATCAATAGTTACATTACATTGTTCATTGTTTCTAAGGGACCAAAATAAAGATTCAATTATAATATTATCTTTATTTAAATTAGAAAAATATTTGGCCTTAGCAAATAATAATATTAACATTTGATTAATTTTAGATATTTATTTTCATCATATATATCCATGGTGGAATTCTGATATACATAAAATACTTTTAAAATAAGTTTGGTTATAACACGCCTTTGGATAACTTTTTCTTTATAGATCTAATTTATATATTTTTATCTAGGTGAAGCAGAAGTGCTTATTGTTATCAAAAAGTATCGGAATTACAATGAATTAAGAATTGGTTGACAGTTTTTGTCGAATATTTTTACAGTTTCTTACAATACATCTATACATATTTGGTATTTAACACTTTTTTCTTTTCATAATATCATCCGAGAATATTTTTTACAAATTGTAATAAAGAAAATATCATTCATTACTTTTGTTTCAGTAATTTAACTTTTGGAAGATACGCTTTTCAAAAGACGTAGAAAGCAATTAGATTAATATTTATCAAAGCAAAAATATTTGAGTTTTACTGACACTAATAAACATCATATTTGGTATGATACTTAGCAATTAGAGATAATTTTTTATCATTTAGAAACTTCACAGAAAAATATACTGTATCATGTAGCTTATTTGAAGCAATTTTAAGACAACAATGACATTCATGTTGGATATGTTCTCCTGTTCCAGAAACAATAGTTAACTTTCTAAACATATATTTCTGCACTTATTATTTTTTAAGCTTAATGGAACTGCTATTCAAATAAAAAGCAGTTAGAAGGTTCGGGTAAACTTAAGTTCAATAAAAGCATGACGAAGTCCTTTAAAACCTATATATAGTATATTTTTTATAAAAATAGTATTATCATTCAATAAAAATTGGTAATTTCTAAGACTGTCACAAATTATTATCTAAGTATTTTTCAATATTTTCAGGAAGTTATGGGATAATAAAAGAAAAGATAATTACAAAAAATTCAAGAATTTGAATCTTGGAAATGGATTTTCACAATTTCTTTATTGATTTTTTTGAAAAAAAATATAAAAGAATATTTTGGTAAAAAACAGTTTTATATACTGTTTTTTACCAAATAAGCTCTGATTGTTCTATGATTTTTATGTAATCTAAGACTATATAAATAACGGCATCGTAAATTAACTGAAATTAATGGCACTTAAATATCTTCATAACAATACAAACATAACACTTTACATCAAAAGCATTGAGAAATTCGTAACGCTACCTCATTTATAACTAACTAATATGAATGGGTAGATAATGCTCAGAGAAATTCATCCTCAAAATAATTAGTTAATTGATAATTTAGTTCTTAATTTATGAATATTAATTCTGACTAACTTTCCCTCATAAAATACATTGGTAGCATCACTTCATTCTAAAAAAGATAAAGTATTTTGGAAAGAGACGTTTAGAAGACATTTCAAATGATTAAAGGAGAATTCCCTAGTATTTCCATGATAAAAGTATCAATTATTTCAAAAAGTACACTAATTAGTAATTCTTTCAAGTCATTCTCCAATTCCTTAACATAACAGTAAATAGATATTCGTTACCTTAGTAAACTATAAAATTTAAATTACTGTGTACACCAGGAACAAATCTTGTCGTTCAATTCGTAGAAAACTCTTAATGTCTGTAGAAGCGCAATTTATTTAAATGATTCCATTTCATACATCCTAAGCATATCGTTACTTTGATTTACAGCATTCAGTTTGAGTCATTTGTATGTAAATGAAGTGCTCCGGTTTAGTAATTCGCGGCTTCCACCGTTTAGAATTTAACCTATTTGATAGAATTGTTGAATATACTGAAAGGGTAACTGAATCTCCAGACAGGAAAAATCTTTGTTTCTATAAATTATTTTAAATGTTAAGTCCGAAAGGGCAGAATCTTTAAAACTGTAGTTCAGACCACAAAATTCAAACTAAACTGCTGATTTATGATAAAATGTATGTCTTAAATTGTTGAGAAAAATTGCTCTATTGTTATAAATAACTTTTGAATAGATTATTAGGGGAAATTCTAACGAATTCAAAAGTTTTTTGCTTGGAAGTTACAATAAAAGTATGTAAATTGCAGGTTGTGTTCATGCTGAAATTCAAAGTTTAATCGGATATTAGATTTCCCTTTTGTTTAATATTTTATTCTTTGAAAGAAAATATTTTAAAACATATTTCCAATTTCATTTATTCCTACATATTATATATATATATATATATATATATATATATAATGTTTTTATTTATTTTTATTTTATATTATTATTAAATGGTTAGCAAACGTGGCAATTATTAATTTATTAGTTCATATAATGAATTATATGAGAAAAGAATGGATTAAGGAATTAAACGTTTTCGAAAACATATTTAAAAATAAAATGCAAGTGAATAATCTCCTAACCTTTTAAAAAATATTTTCTTTCCTCTGAACTAGTCGTCTGTTAGAGTTCATATTATATTGACAAGATAAAAGATAAATATGAAATGTTGTAGCAACTAAAGAAAAACTAAAAGAAGCAACTAAAAGTCTTTATTATTGTCGAGAAATAATATTTATTTATTAATTTTATCATCTGATTACAGTTCAAAATTTAGACCCTGGTTTTAAAATATACATTTAACTTCTAATTAATAAGTAACTTTAACTAATTATATAAAAATTGAAATTGATTTTCATTTGAAGAAAGAATAGTTCCAAAAATATATAAAACTAAAAGAATTTTTATTTGTTAAATGTTTTTTTATGATTTATATATTTATGCTTATGATTTTCTCATTTACATGCTATCTATAATTCATTTGAAATTTTGAAGCGTTTAAAATAATGCTAGAAGGTATTGGTTTTACAGTAGAATAGCATTTCATAAAGAAATAAACAAAAGACGTTTGAATATGTATAAAAGACAAACTAAAGAAGTAGAGTAATTCGATTGTTTTATTGTGTATATTTATTGCATTAAGTTATTTTTCATGTTTCGAAAACTGTTTTTAAAGTAAAGTAAAATAAATTCGTTTACCACAATAAGCTATAACAGTAACAATTTATGCTAAAATAATTTTGTTTCTTTAAAATCATAGAAATTCATAGTGATTATTAAATATATTAAATCATATAAATGATTATTTACATAAACGGATTTTAAATCGCTTTTATGTAAGTTCGAATTAAATCGAGCCGGAAAATGAATTCACAGAAAGATACAAAGTAAATTGTATCTAAAAGTAATAATTATATCAAAGAAATGTATAAAAAATGCTAACATTCTTAGAAATATTCCACTTTATTTGCAGGAATTGAACGCTTATATGAAATATAGATTAAACTTTCATGCAAACCACGTAGTTTAAAGTAAGAAAAAATATATTGTGAAAAATCTAGTTCTTTCTGAAGTGCCATTGTATGGGTAATTCATAGAACAGTATTCAAAAACCTTTCACAAGAGACATGACTTATGTTCAGAGCACTAGCTTCTTTTTTACGAATGCCGATATACATTTCTCTTCAGGGAATTCGTGTTCTAGAAGCAAGACTACATTGCCAATCGATTTCTTAAAATATCTAAAAAATATTCGAAACTCTAAACTTTTTTCTGTTATTTATCTGATTTAAAGCATTGTGATTTGATTAGTAGGTTTATAATAATTGCTGTTGTTTAGTTTTTAATATTTTGTTGTAAATCTTCAAGTTTGGCGGGTTCAAATTAGTGTTATAGAACAGTAATTTTTAAAAAATTCTGATAAACTATAAAAAATTTCCTGAATAGAGAACAAAAAGAATTAATTTTACTAAGAAAACTTATACATAAAAGATTATTTTCAACATAATTACTATGAAGAGTCAAGCATTTTTGAAATCGGAATAGGTTCTCGATTAACTCTTTAAAAAATTGCTTCCGCCAAGGATGTGAGATATGATTCTTGATGTTTCTTTGAAACTCTTATTTTATCTTAAAGCTTTTATTTCATGGTTGATCTTTTTTTTTATTTCAAGGAAAGATTAGAAATCAACTGATGATAGTTAGTAGATGATGTAGTAGATATTTCTATGACATATAATCACACACGACCATTTTAGATTGTTTCCTAGGCAGAGAGGTCTTAAAAAGAATCTCAACAATTCATTAAAGTAAACATACGTACACATCATTTATGGAAAACCTTTCGCTTTTATTGAACCTCTTGATAACTCTTTGAGCAATATCTTCTGCTGTGTTTTTATCCTTAATTGCAGACCTCTTTTCATCTATTTTTACATTTGATCAGTTCACGCCTAACACTATCAGTCATAAAGTTTCGGCCGTATACTTGAGAGATAAATGTCTACAGTACTATTTCCTTTTATCTAAAAAAAGCCAATAACCACAAACATCGCTTATGACGATAGTATTCATTTCTATTTTTGTGTTTATATTCCGGTAAATTTCAGTTCAAATTGGTGATTGGAAGCAACAATGGCTGAGCTTAGGGTAGATACATGTATAGATGCCCCTCGAGGACTTCCACTTTTTATCATTTTTTTGCATGTTTTTCACTTACACATTTTAAAGGTCGTAATAGTTGCCTTTAATTCTTAGAGAAAATGTAACTTAAAATTTTAAATAACAATTATTGATTTCATTAATTTTTTATTGGAATAATGAATATATTACAAATTTTTGATGATAAAAAAAGGAAATGAATTTACTAAAAACGAATAAAAAATAATAAAAACACATTTATAAATATTTTACTCATATATGGGAATATATAGTCGAATATATGGGAGAATATCCCATGTATTTGACTACCTTTATCAACCTGATTTCATCTTCTAGGATTATGAAATTTGCATATAATAAATAATGTTTGAATATATGTGATGAAAATAAGTCGACATTTGGATTTTTCTGAAACAAAATTAGGTATATGTTTTCTATGAACCTTCCTTGATTTTAAACATTATGGTTCTATTCTTTCTATCCTAAATAAAAGTATTAAAAATTGTCATGCACTTCTTAAATCACATCCTATTAAATTTGAAGGGGGAGGGATAATATCCTCATAAAAAATGCATGCAAGCTTCTTCGAGACCACTCGCGCTTGCTAAAAACGTAGAGATCAATTTTGAATAAAAATGAAATAATCAAAAAATTATGCATTTGATCAAAATAAGACGTTCTTATACACCTATATAGCAGTAATTATATCTATAAAATGACTATATAAAATATGATCCCAAAAGAAGTTGATATGAAAGAAATTGTGTATAAGAATGTATAATAGAATACATGGATAGTAAATTTTTTCGCGCGTAATAAATTTTCAAACTATAGTAAAAGGCCTTTTGTGATCAATTTTTAATTAAAAAATGTGAATAATATACGAAAAGCGTAATAAGGAATCTTATGAAAATCACACGATAAATTTTCTCATTCATTGCGTCTTCACATGAAAGAATTCAAAATCATAATTTCGAAGGAAGTAGAAAAATTATAATTTGTGAATTATTTCAAATTAATTTTTGAGTTAAAACTTAATTAATTATAATTTAATTTGAATTAAAAAATAATTTTTGAAATTTAAAAAGTAGGTATAAGTGTATAATTAAAAGAAATTTTCCTTTTTATTTAACTATCAATAATTAATTCGATCATATTCAATTGTTGAGCAAGAAACTCTTAATTCAAAAGTATTGATCGATTTTCTATTAAAAATGTAGAAAGCTCAGTTAAAAATATATTTGAATGCTTTATAGCCTGCCCTTTATTTCAATAATCAGAATGCCTGCCTGCTTTATGAAAATATTAATAATTAGATTTTCAGATGTTGTTTTAGTAAGTACTTACATTATTATCCTATATAAAAATAGTTTTATTTCTGAAATTGTTTGAATTAAACTCCCTAAATTTGCAAATTACATATCTTTTATTTTCTATCTTCTATAAATACAAGGTTTGAATTTCATACGTTGTTTCTTGTATTCTTTCAAGCGATGCAAATCCATTTATATCTAAAAGTTCATGTAAAGACTAAAATAACTTATTCTTTCATTGACGTATTTGAACCATTGGAGACACAAAAACCTAGAATACTGGGGTATAAATTTTTGCTTCTGACACATTTAAGATTACGAAACGGTATGAGACTGTAGTCATCTATTTAGTACCTTTCAAGAAATGACCTTTTTGAAGGAAACTAGTAAAAAAAAGCCTGTCTTCGAAATAATATTCTTGTGAAAACTGTCTTAATCTGACGTGTGTGTGTGTGTGTGTGTGTGTGTGTGTGTGTGTGTGTGTGTGTG
>JAOUZG010000635.1:1605771-1668414 GCA_026289955.1 Argiope argentata | reverse complement strand
TGTGTGTGTGTGTGTGTGTGTGTGTGTGTGTGTGTGTGTGTGTGTGTTAAATCTAGTAACAGAAACTAATGAAGTTTTTTTTCTATTAATCGCCATCAATTACATTTTTTCCATAATTAAGCAATACAATCTTTTCTTCTTTGATCTTAAATAGAAAAAAAACATTTCCAAGAGAACTATTTTTCTAAATATGAAAAAAAATCAAACTTTTAAATAAACATTTTAAAAAAATTAAGTAAAAGATTTTTTTATAATTTTGTATTTTTTTGAAATATATAATAGTATATTGTAAGATACAATGATATTTATATTAGCTTTTTATATTAAGTGTGGTATTGATTAATCATTATTTTATTTGAGATTTTTTTCCTTTGATGCAGTAATGAAAATAATGCAAACAAAATTTGGTGAAAGATTTACAGAACATTCACCATCAACTTTGGAAGCAAGCTGAGATGAAAGTCAGATATTTTAGAAAGCTTTTAATCTAATGTAATCATGCATCGTTTTCCAGAAATTTTCAAAAACTCACATTTTAATAACGTTGTTGGACTAAGTACAAAAGCTAACGCATTTTTGATTTTGATTCAGAAAGTTTTTGTTAGAACAATTAGTATAAATTCAATGATTTTTTTGTTAATAATTGAATTGATGGTCTATTTTTTAATATATTTTACATTTGAGATTACACAGCGGACATTATTTATTTTTATCATAAAGAACTTGAATACTCTCACTTCCTATAAGGATGACAATGATAAAAGAACAAAGAATTTTTGTTATTTTCGATGATACTTTCGCAATTTCTTATAAAGATAAAAAAAATACATGGCAAAGATAAGGTAACTTTTCCTGTTAGGAGGGATTTGCTATTAAAACTAACAAATAGGATTATGCTCAATTCCATGTACAGATCATGGAATTTATGTAATAAAAATAGTTTGTTTCATAGTAAAGATAACAGAATACAAACATTTAACATGTTTAAGGTGAATTTATTGATTATTATAAAAAATTGATTAATGAAATATTAATTTCTATTAGTTTTAGACAACATCTTTCTCATTTTTATTATGTTTTCATAATTGTTTTAGCCTTATTGAAATTATGTATAATAAAATGTGCATGCATACAGAATTATTATTTTTAACTTATCAGGATGATATAGGTACCATAGATGAAATAGACGATTTTTCTATCTAAACTGCTATTTTATGCAATGCAATTGTCATATTATCTCACAAACAATATTTACAGTCTTTGCAGCGGAGGATGCATGTAATTATTAGATATCTGGTTCGTAATATTAGAATGGTACGTTGTTATAAACCCCCGTTATGTTTTTTTCTAACTTTTGTTCTTCCATGCATCCTGCTGTCTTCTCTTTTTGCACAGATAATTGTTGCTCGTACACTTAGACGATGACAGATATATCTATTTTCAGTGCTATGGTTGTCCTCATCATTGGTTCTGACGGTAATTAAAATCTTCCTTATTAAGTATTTTCATCTTTTTATATACTTCTTCTCATACTATACCCAATCCATTTATGAAATATGGTTGCAATTTTTGATTTAATTTAGCTAGAGATACCCCCAATTTGTTGTATAGAAAAAGCATATTAATCATTAAAAACTCGAGCTAGTGGATTTGAATAACCTTCCTGTTTTAACTTCTGTGAGACCGAAAAGAACATTTTTGGAAATTTGTCTGTGAAAAATATATCCAAGAATTTATATATCAAACACGCTTTGATCTAGATGAATGAAATTTGGTATAAAGACTTTATACCAACTTTTTATATTTCTGACATTTTGTGCAATATCTATTCAGAAGTTTGCCTGTCCCGTTGTTTAAAAATAAATTTACTTAATAACTACAGAACCAAGACAGAGAGAGATAAATAAAATAGCAACTATAGGCTAGACATCTTTCAAATCTTGAAACCGATCTAATAATGAATTGACCATCTGCATACTTTTAGAAACTGGTGAATTTGACAAAGGAATCCTAAGCAGAAATCCGAATTCCGAAAAAAAAATTAGTATGCCAGCTTGATCATGGAATATGTCACCAGAGACAGTAAAAATATTATATTCTTGCGGAACTTTAATACTTCGTAATTATTGTACAACAACGCCATAGAAAGCGTTCTTTGAGATAGCACCTTTTATAAACGAGAAAGTTTTTATGAGACTCCTTCAGTTTTTTTTAATTGTATTTTTGCAAACATATAAAATTACAACACATGATAACTTACAAATTTGAGCTCCTTCTTCATCTTCCTGGTGATATCCACGCTCTTCTTTCTCAGTCTCTTGATAGCGAGCATACGTCCTTTGTAAATTCCGACCGTTGTGTAGATGTTGGTGTACCGGAAGTCTGCCTCGGCGTTGGAGCTGAGAGAGACTTGACTGGTACGAATCAGAGGATGAAGATTCTGCGAAAAGAAAAAAAAAATTAATAATTATATGACAATACCATGCAACGATGTGCTATATATTAAATAGAGTGAAATAATAAATCGAAAAGGTTAAAGCAAAAGAATGCTAGATGCTTCTAAACATTTTACTCTCTATATAAATTTACCCTTTTCCATAATCTATATATTTTATAGAATAAATGCATGATTATCAGATAATCTCATAACTTTTAAGTAAAATAATTTTGTGAAAATAATATTAATTATATGAAGAATGCATTGAATTTTTATTTTTTTTAAAAAAAGATACACATTTATCTCACGTCGTTACATGCAATTGCTAAAGTTATCGGGAAACCAAAATATAAATTTCTAAAATGTAGAAATACTCATATTTGCAATTACCTTCAATTTTCTTTGTATTGATATAATAATTAATCTAACTAGAAAAATATTTAACCTGAAGATATAATTTTTTTATTGTTTTTTAATAGTAAATGATATGTTGAATGTTAATAGTTTAATAGTGAGAGTTTAATAACAATAATAAAGATTTAATAGAATAAATTTAATATCAAATAGTAATAATGAAACGTATATTTATGAATATATTATGACTTGTATGTAGAAATTCTTCTTACGATTCATCTAGAGTTCAAAGTGTGACACAATTTATCTTAGCAGAAATACGGCCCAACCATTTCTTTCTACTACAAAGTAAATGTATTGACACTATAATTATCTTGGAAAAAAATATCAACAATTTACATGACATTTATATGTGACTCTTAATTTCATTAACATTAAGTATTCTAATGTTTTCTGTAGACTATGTCTAGTTTACTAGACATTGACCAAGCTCGATAATTTTATCTGTTTTCTCACTTGAAATCACACATGCGCGTGCACACACATAAACACACGAAAAACAAAACATTACAATTTACTGTGTATGAAGGAATAAAAGAAATAGATCAATATAAAACTGTATAAGCATACGAAGGAATACTAATACAGTAATCATAACGATTTCTATCTGATCTACCATTTCTTGCAACTAATTATACTTTGAAATTTTTGGTAAAACATTTAGTATATTTATTTATATAATATTCCATGTAAACTAATTACATATTCAGAATTATTGGCATATATATTTCATTAGTTGCATTCGCTAGCTTCATTTATACAGTTTTACGTTTCATTCCTTTCAAATTTTCAAAAAAGTCCCCACACGATTGATACAGGGTATCCCTGTAAGATCAGATTCTCTCGACAAATCCAGATTCGTTATTTGAAAGACATAAAAAGGGCCCAGAGTACTGTACCTCTATGATCCATTGCTATAGAGAACACGAAGAAAAACGCGCGTCATAAACGCGAGATATAATATATGACGTCATATCCAGTGTACGAAAAAATCCTTTCCATCTTCTCCTTATTAAAACTTAAAATGCTATTAAAACAATCGCTTGTCAATTGGAGATAATATGCTATATGTTACTGCTTAATTTGACATCGAAATAATTCAGGAAATTGGCGGGATGATTTTAAAACATCATTTTGCAATAAAATAAGAAAAATAAATGAAATTTGAGAAAATATTTCAAATGAACAGCCAAAACATTTTCGGTCAACCATTATTTGTGCTTAACAGATCACGGCCGCTTTCATCAATAGCAGGTAAAAAATACTAACTATTATTCCTCAGTTTATTCTTTAATTTCTTCCTCAGTGAATTCAAGTTTACTTTCACTCATAATAAAAAAATAATTAACCTTAAAAAATCATTCTGATAATAGAATAGTAATAATAAACGACTCCCAATATGTAAAATAAAGAATAGAAATTCACAACTCATGAAAAATTTACAGAATCTACCATTTATTTAACTTATCTTTCTGTAAAAAGGTGAGAAAAAAGAAAATTCACAATCTTTTATGGGTCTTGTAATGCTATTTAAAAGACTTGGTTTGTATTCTAGATCAAAAATTCCAGGGGTCTTTTGATGACAGAATGAGAAGCTAGAAATATAAAAAGACTTTCCTCCACAGTGACAAGTGACGCTAACCCTTTTGTGAGAAAATTACTATGTAAATAGGCTGCAAAGTCAATGCAATAGTTTACCTTTATATCTTTACAATACTCTTAATATTTGAACCTATGGGTCGATATCCCTTACATATCATTCATCGTTATAAGAGAACTTCAGAGGAAAAGTTATTTTATAAATAACCATTAGATACTTCGTAAAATACAAATAATTATTTTGTGAATCCCTCCCAACTTTTTCTGGGGGGGGGCTTTTAATGCCATTTGAAAGACGTCTTTTGTACTCGGCATCTAAGCTGCCGACGACCTTTTCATGATATATTTAGTAGCTAGAAATATAAAACGATTGCCCCCCCCACAATAATATGAGTCACTACCCGCTTTCTGAGAAAGTTACTACGTAAATAGGCCCCAAAGTCAATGCAATAGTTTTCCTTTATACCTTTATAGTAGTATTAATATTTAAAACGAGCTTATGATGTTTATCCGAAGAAAAAAAATTACGTTTCGGAATGTTTACATATCATCGTTAAGAGAGAACTTCTGTGGAAAACTTCTTTATAAATGGCAATAAAATCTTACCAATTTTGAGAAAGGAGCAAGTGGCAATATAAACTTAAAACCTTTTTCAAAACACAACATATGAGCAAAAAACCTATTAGTGAATCCCTCCCCAGTCCTACCGCCTTAAGGCACAGGGGAATCTTCTGTGAAAAAGCTACGATCGTCACCGATTACACGGACCTCCTGGGGTGCTTTACACTGTAACAGCTTTGAATACCCTCACCCCTAAAACGGAAGCAGGTACCCGGAATCGACTTACTTGTTGATTATAGGAAAATTCCTAAAACACCCGGCTAGAAGTGAGAGGGATAGTTCAGATAATCAATTGAAAGCGAGTAAACTAATGAGTGATATAATTTTTTCTAATCATAGTAGATTCTGAACTTTTTGAACCGTAGTTGCTTTTAAAAGCGTCATTATGATTTTGCGATCCATATGTCCGTTTAAGGATGTTCATACATTTGTTTAAAATCATGATCAAAATTAAGATTTTTCTTATATGAAATGTAACAATATTAAATTTTAATTAAAGTAGCGGCATAGTAACAAGAAGACTAAAATTTCAGTCCATGGGCAATAAAAAGAGTTTCATCTACTCCTAATAAAAAATAAATGTTGAAGATATTATGATCTTAACTGGGTTAAGACTTAACTATATTATGATCTTAAAACTAAGAACTGTTAAAAAAATAATATTTTAATAAATATAAATATAGCATTCGTAAATTTGTCTTTATTATACGAAAATTTGTTTAAACATCTATGTCATTCCAATACTTTTCCGTTAGCAAAATCGCTTGAGAAATTTGGAAGAATTTTACATTATTTGACGATATTTTTGCTTTCAAATCGTTGTAAGCAAATTGGCGGAATTCTACATTATTTGGCGATTTTTCGCACTCTCCCGGCTGACGAAAAAGTACTGTTGTTCTTTTATCTATCAGCATTTTATTTTTCATTTGGCTATCAAGTTTCTTTTAGAAAAAAATAAGGGCAGAAATTATCAAAAAAATGTTAAGTATTTTTAGATTATATTTTATTTTCTTAATAAATATTACATTCCTCCCAGTAATTTAGTTTGTTTAAATTTCATTTTTTTAATGCTGTCTGAAATGTGGTTTAATGATCATTGGCCAGCCATTACATGAAGAGCCCATTATTTAGACTTCTTTTAAAAAAAGATTTTAAGTTAATTTACATTTCTCATTACCTTTATCAATCTGGATAATACTTGGTATTTCAACTATTTTTAATTTGTGACTTAACCAAGATTAAATACTTTCTTCATCTGCAGTATAGGGTCTCTTAAAAATAAATGGAGTTCTTCCAAAAACGATATGTATGGAGAAAAAAAAGCAAAAAAAAAAAAAACAATAGATATTCTTTTTTTTTCGAAAACAACAAAGTATTTTGCTGGCTGTGAGAAAATTTCGAATGCTTCGGGCATAATAATTTTTTTTCTTATTATTACACCCTTCAAGTATGTCAAAATGGAATTTTGTAACTAATTTTTTACTGATTTTTTTATAAGCTAAATTTTAAAATTCTATTGAGTTGCCCAATCTTCACATTTCAAAATATTCCTATATTTTTTTTTAGGATTTGTTACCGATTGATCCCTTAATTTTTTTTATTTATTTGTTTATTTTATTTAGTTAAATATGAAACTTGCCATCTTCCAGGGAATTTTTTAACAAAAAAATATCAAAATATTTTACAACAATTATCATAATGAATTATTGAATTAAACTCAACTACTCATGAAGAAAAAAAGCAAATAATAATATATCGCAAACTATCAATAACTGAACGAAAATTGAAATTTCTTTTCTTGCAAAGTGTCAGCTGCCTTTAACCATATGCGAATCTTAATTTTTCATATTGTTTTCATTTCTATGAAAAATTAATTTTTCATTTCTTTGATTGCATTCGGCGACTTAGTGAATTAATAAAAAGACTTTTATAAAATTAATACATTTGTTATTACTATTTATACTTAGTTTGTATGGTATAAATACTACGGCAAAAAATATTTTTAAAAATTATAAATCTTCAGGAATTAATAATTTTTAGTGATAAAGTAATTTGTATGTCTATCTTTAGAGACAATATTTATAAATGCGTTTCTAAGACAAGGTCTGTCATAAATTTGCGCAACATTCAAAAGTCCATAATAAAATAAATAATGGTCGGAAAAAGTTTGGTCCTTGAGGATGGGAAATCAGAAGGGAATTGGATTTGTATTTCATGCCCCCCCCCCAAAAAAAAAATTGAAAGTAACCAGAAAAGACGCTCACAGATGTTGAGGAGTTTCAAACAAATCAGGTTTATGAAAGAAGTACCTATCTGGAAAAAAAATAATTCATCATTCGATCTGGGATTATTGTTACTATTTACAGTGGTTAAACAATTCTTCATAAATAATGAATCTATTATCATCGAATAGTAAAAATTTCTCTTGAAGAAAACTTCAATTCTGAAAACTGGATTTAGCACGATATTTGAAAGAAAACAAAAGTTTGGAGGATCATCCACGACAGCGCAGGTCATCTTCTAGCGACGGCCTATTGGCAGATGAGATGGTGAATATTAGGAGAATAGCGGGATACTAGAATAGTGTTTTCGACCCATTCATCCCGGAATCTTGAATTTGTAAACTTAATAATTACCAGCAATGTTCTTTACCAGTTCAAACAGGTAGATAAAGTTGTACAAATAAGCTATGTTACTTCACTTTTTATTGCATTATTAACGCCAATACGAAAAGTCATTTATGGGTGTCATAAAATCTTCATGACAACTTGAGAAAGCTACTGCTTTTTCTTCATGCCATTATTTGGCGTGATTTCACAGCGTCTTTCATTTTTCGAAGTGCATTGTGCTGTTCTCGGTGCATAAATATATGTTATTTTGCATGGCTACGGCATGGTAAGCTTGCATTGTAAAAAAAATATAGGTACTTGTAACTTTTTCATAAATATATTCATTCATTCAAACAATATGATATATAAATATTCCTCTTCTTTAAAGCATTTTTCCATTTGATAATATTTGTATATATCTAAAGGTTAAGAAATCAAATACTGGACCACGAAAAGAGCGGGCAATCGGAAAAATGATCCCGCTATAGTAAAATGTAAAAAAAAGAACTTAAATTTTAAAATTTTTTTTATAAGAAACCATATTAAAAGGACAGTAAATCTCCTTTAAAGTTCTAAAACACACTTAAAATTTAATCCACAAAATCATATCTTCAAACATGAAATGTAGACCTGACACACTTATTAATAATTACGAACTACAATTCAAAAATATTAATTATAAATTTGTGTTCCTAATATAAAAACAAATTATGATTCGTTGTTATATTAGCAGGACATTTCTTGGAGATATCTATAAAGCATTTATAAAATATGTTTCTTTTTTTTTCACTTCCAGCTATTATTGATTTGTAATTTCAAAAAGGTCAACATAAATAAAAAGCACATGATTCATTAAATATTCACTAACTAAAAAGAGGCATTGACAATGCGGGAAGCAAATCAATTCCATCCTTTTAGCATCTTCAAAGTGAAATTGCTATCTTTTGTTTGATAAAAACTATTTTTAACTATTTTAAATTATTTCCAAGAATTACATTTAAAAAAAGAATGGTAACACCTACTCATTTTATTTTCTATATTATGTTATTTGTAATCAAGTTTTATTCCATTGGGTTTATGAAATTTATTCTTGTTCTTATCGAATAATTAGATGGAGTTTTCATATTCTTTAAGAGCAGGTACCCATTTTTAATGACAATTTTATTAGATTTTGTTACCTTGAAGGATTATTCTTATTTCTAAAAAATATTTAGTGTTGCAATTCTCTAATTTATAGATTAGACAATATTCAAAAAATATCTCACACTTCTCAATACTTATGTAAAAGAAAATAACAAGGTAGTAAAGAAAAACGATCGAATAATATTTAAAAGATATATACCTTGTTAAAATACTTCTAAACATAAAAGTTTTCAAATTTATTACTGCAAATAAATTGATGGAAAAAAATAAAAACGTAATGCTTACTCTACATATCCTTCCTATGCTTGTTGTGGGTGTGCATTCATTAATTTGAATATCCTTGTAATCAATTTTCCATATAAGACTATCCAGTTCTTGTTCGTACGCCCAGTTTCTGTAAATTGAAAGTTGTACCGTAAATAATTATAGAATTCATAAAGAATATTAATTATATGACAGAATTCAAACATCATGTAAAACACATTTTTCAATTCACTCAAATTTACAAATTCTTCGAAGAAAAACATATTAAAATTATTTTGTTTAACTGCGATAAAATCGATTTCCATTCTTCAAATATTTGTAACAAAATGCTTTTAATCTGAATCTAAGCGTTAATAAACTGATGTACAAGGTAAACAAAAAAGTTCTTGCCGTTTTTAATGACCAAAAGAGCATAACATACAAACAGCGTATCCTATTATTAGTACTCGAAGTAATCACCATCGGCATTCAGCACCTTCTGCCAACGTGTCTTCAGTTGTTCAATCCCCTTGCGGTAGAATTCTGGGGTGTGGGACACAAAGAAGTCCATGAGAGCTTAGAGCATGTTTACTTCATTGGTGAAGGATTTACCACGAAGATGATTGTCCAGGGAATGGACAATCATCTTCATAGTGCAAGGTCAGCTGAGTAAGGAGGATGGCACAAAGTCTCCCAACCAAGATCATGTACCGTATTCCTGGCCACCCGTGTGACATGCGACTTCGCGTTGTTCATCAATAACAGTACACTCTTTCGATTTCACTGGAAATGTTGAATTTTCTGGCAAGTCCTTCAGACGTTTGACTACTGTCCTTCTCAATGGGCGCCTGCAGGCCATCATCATCCTAGTCTTGCGGTCGTCCTGTTCGAGCTTTATCACAGAGAGACAAATCTCCCAAAGTGAATTTTTGAAACCAATGCCTTGCCGTACGTTCATTGACATCACTAACCCTAAACATTGACATATTCGACGTCTTGATGCAGTGGCTTATAAGTCCACTTTGAAGTCGTAAAGTAAACAACCCCGAAGGAGCTCCTTCGACACGTCCATTTACTGCACGAGTTTCGATTGATGAATGTGAGCAGTGGACCTGCGTTTATAACAACTGATATTCCTACTCTCTAATAATGGTTTCTCAATCACTTCATGCACGAATTTGCATACTTATTCTCACTTTTTTCAGAGGAAACGCGCAAACGGAAAGAACTTTTTTTGTTTACTATCCAGGCTATGGCTTCATTTGGGTTATTTTTCTAAGTATTTTTTGAAAATTTTCCAACCTTAGCAAGCATACCTGGTAAATCCTATCCAATGTCTAATGAAAAACAGTCAATTTGCCTATCGCTAATTCGGTCAAAGGTTTTAGAAAAGAAATTCAAATCCCTCTACCAGAAATTGATTTTAAATATGGTAAAGCATTTATTCGTTATGCTGAAAATATATGTATCTAGTATATGTCTAGTATCTAAGATTTTAAAGTATTTAATGAATTAATTGAAACCCGAGGAAATGCATCCCCACTTCCTTTTTTATAATGTTGGAGAAAATAATCAGAATTTTACCCTTAGGAACATACAAATAAAGACATCAATTGAACATTTTATTTACGGGTTCTTTCATACATTTTTTTCCTTCCTTCCGTTAAATGGAACTATAATTTTCTGTTTTATTGATGGGTTAAGATTATCTGCAATGGTGTAAACTCTCCAGATATTTTATAATTGCGCCAAAAATTCTTCCATATTCTGTCGTACGCCAAAGAAAATCATTAACAATTTTTCTTTGTTGTATTATATACATTTTTTATTTGACATTTTTAAATAGAAAATGTGTTTTTAAATTTGATTACTGATTATAATAAACTTGTTTATAAGTGTATATTTCGATAAAATGATGCAAGTAATAAATAATTAAATTTCTCAGAAAAAAATTAATTTTCAACAAGCGAATTAAGGATTAAAAATACAGCAAGAAGCGCTTCTACTTATTTATATTATAAATATTTTGATCTGCGTTAAGTAAAAAATGAAACAGATTTTCTATAAAAGGTATTAAAATATTCAATTATAGTTTTATTCTAAGGAATTCGAGAAAAGTGTAACCTGTTTCATACACAAGGAAGGAAATGAGTATTTATAGCAGAAAATGGAAGTAGTTAGAATCTTAAATTAATATTCAAAAATCGTCACCTTGTTAACAAAAAATTTATTTTTTAGAAATATAAAGTAATAAAATTAGATTTACATTTCAACTTTAAAGGAATTTAATTCATGTTTTAAGCAGTAATTGTAATATTTGATATATTTTATTTTTATAAAATAATCACCGCGAAAATTTGTATTCATATTATTTCTATATAAGTGGTGACGGTTTGTTTAATATACAAAATAACTACACAACAGGAAACTTCACATAATTTCTTCTAAACCGTAATATTTAATTTGATAATGACTTTTGAAAAGGTAGATTTAATTGAAAAAATATAACGAACTTGCAATACAATGACACAACTAGGCAAACAAGGGTAAAACCGGAAAGAGCTTTCTGCAGTATGCAGAGAGCAGGTTTATTAGCCCATTAATGCAGTTTTATTAACCAGAGAATTAAGTTTCTATTAACCCATTAATGTTAAAGGCGAGTGAAGCTTAGAGGTCTCTTTCAACAAACACGATTAAAAGAAAGGAAATAGATACAGTTTTGAGTTAACTCACTGAGGGCCTTCAGTTAGAGAAATACTTGTTTTTTGCTCCAAAAACATAAGTAATATTCTAAATTTCATATCTATTCTAGGCATCAGACATATTTTCTGATGCATTATTAAAAAAGTAATATAATTTATGAGTTGTTATTATATGAAACAAATACATATTATATGAAGCAACATCTTCCAATATTCCGTTTTTCATAAAACGAGGCTGCATAAGTAAGTAACAAGATGGATTATTTATATAATCTATGCATCTTTGAAACACTTTATTTAAATTAATTTAATTTAATTGGCAAGACGTACAGATTTAACGACGAATTATCCACTTTTCAGAAAGGTGCTGGAATGTGGATACTAAATTTCCCAATTATTAGATAATTTCCAATTATCCATTCGGATATTATAACGAGTTAGTCTTATTTTAATATCCGAACACTATGGCATATGATGTGTAATTCAATTCTTGATAGTAAGTAAAAGTCATGTATATTATGTTTGAGTAATTGAAAAGCTAAGGGGAGTTTTTAATTGATCCTCTTTTGTGCATGTCTCATGTGTCGTTCTGTTTCAACAAAGACTATTCGGAACAATTTTAGTAGAATTTTCCTGACTGTTAAATAAGAATCCAACCGTAAACCACTTTAGATTCTAGCAACACTATCGTTATTATAAGTCTTCCGCTCAAAAATTTGTCTCTAATTTATTCTTTATCTTCTGATATATGTATTAAGCCAACTGAAAACCTAACTTTAACAAAATAACGTCTTCACTATTGATAATACACAGCTTAAGTTCCCAGTATATTGTGCTCTCTGTATATCTGCCAAGATGATAGACTCCTTATTATCGATAAAGTGCAATTTAGTAAATATTTTAAATATTAATTGTCATTTTTAATTGAAGATGAAAGATTTAAAAGACAAATATCACAAGGTAACAAATTGTAAGTATGAGGCCGAAAATATCTTTTAAAAATTAGTGTTTGAAGAAAATAAGGGATAAAATGTAATATTAAAAATTATAGACTGTCTAATTGAAATCCTATTTTATATTTGACATAATTTAATATAAATAACAAATCAAAATATTTTAAAATAAATTAATTTACAAATAAATCCTTTTCTTTGCTATTATGGGTCTGCCATCATGCTGTTTGTTTTAGTAAAGACAAACTATTTTAGAAGGGTCAAACTGTAGTGCAATAAATAATAAATCAAGAACGAAGTTTATTTGTTTCCTTTACCAAGTCTCTACAGGATTTTATGCGTCTATTTTACAGCATTTCTTTCATTTGAATAAATTGTGTTCTGAGCAAATATGAATAAACTGAAAAGCTCCTTTCAGATAGATTCCGTGAAATATTTGGTGATAAAATAGGAAACCGGCCAAAGTCTCTTTATAAAAGACAGATTTAATAAAATAAGTTATTCAAACGAATTCCTACGATATATTGTTTTTTTTTTTAATTTCTTGATAAGTTTACATTTTCTTTGTAAAAGAACTTGCACTTTATCTAATCCTTACAAACGTAAATAAGACTTTTTTTTAATATTTTGTTTCAATTCAAAATCATAGTGATGTATCTATGATTGAAAGTACGCTGTTTAAAATATTTGTTATGCTTTGATTTCGTAACATTTTCTTCCCATTTCTTCTGATATAAAAAAGTTTCTTACTTTATTATTGAAAACTTAGTTTAACAAGTTATAAATGTTCATAGTAACACATTCTCTATAATAAATTTACAGTTGCGAATTTATAAGTTGACTGTATTCAGTTAATTCACATCCTAGTTGACATTTAACAATTTCTTTATTCTTTTTTCCAATATAAGTAGAACTGCTACTATTGTATTATAAAAAATAATAACGCGAAAATTTGGCGAATAAAATTTTTAACGACTACACACCTCTTAAAATACCAAAATATATTTTTGGCATTCTTGATTACCATTAAATTAGTTTAGAACATTCCGAATATTAAAAATTCTCATTATGATTGTTTTATTAACTGCTGACTATACTTGCTATTAAGTATGCTTGTGTAAAATGTAACTGAGGAATACCAATTTATATTCATGTCTCGCCTTTGTTTTTATATATTTTTTACAGGATGTCTACAATACAAACTTCAATGAAAATTAGCACATAATTAGTAATCGAAAATTCTTAGGATAAAATTTAAGAATGGAAACTGTAGAATTCTTAAAAATAATTTTCAAGCTATATAATTTGCGTTTTACTAAATTGTTTTAATTTCTTTTTTAGGCAAATAAAATTATTTTTGAATTAGTGAAACCATCTGACAAAAAAATTAAACATTTCTCCGAGACTAAATTGTTGTTATAAATATTAAATAAGATATCATTCTGGAAGTAATGGAATTTTATACATATCCTATACACAATAAAATATGTTTATACAATAAAAGAACAATTTCTGACTTCAAACAATAAAAAGAATCAACTGATCACATTAAGAAGAGTTGGCGAATAATTTCTAACCATTGGATGTTGGACTCTTAACTGCGATAAACTGTTTAATTAAACTTATATAGTAAATTTAAAAGTTCACGAATAAAAAATATATTACTTTTCACTGATTAAACGAAGTGTAATTTTTTTCATATAAATAATTTAAAATCTTGTAAAATCTATGAATTCTTAAAGAATAATCTATTTTAAAAATCACTATTCTTCTTAATTGTAGTATAGAAAATTATCTTTACTAAATAACATGAAATAAATAAAATAGGTAAATAACGCATTACTTACTTGTAAGCAACTAAGATTCCTACCAGCAACACAAGAACCAGCCCACCAGTCACTCCAACCGCTAATTTCCACACTAGGAAATGAAAAAAATAATAATAAGCATATCACCTAAAAAAATATCAAATATATATTTAGTTTTGATGGAATATGGCAGTTTGCCCTATAAGGCTTGCGTCATTTCAATTAAGAAATGAATAACAAAAATATTAATATCTTCCTTTTAATTTCAAAATTTCACTTCTTATTTACGTTTTACAATATACTCCAGTAAAGTACACATATATAGTGTGTTGCCTGATTTGTACAGTTTTAAAACATATTTATTTTTCTTATTTTTTTACATAATTAATAATTTTCAAATAGTAAAGAATTATCCATATTTTGAAGAAACAAAATATAGTTTTCATATCAATTTTTAAAGTATTCCTTGTATAATTTTGAAGCTATCATGAAGGTGACAAAATATCCTAAAAGTTCAGTAGCATACAGATGAAACTATAATTATTTATCGGCAATTTCGACTATTTATCTTCATTGAATAATATTTTACTATTTACTAATTTTTAAAAGAAATTTATTCTTGAATTTATTTGAGGTTTTAAGTTAAAAAAGTAATTTGAATGCTTGATATTTTGCTAGAAATAAAATATATTTCAATTTATATATAAGTTAATTAATTGTTTTGATGACAAAAAATCTCCCCAAAAATTAATTATTAAAAAAACATATTTAAGTACTATTAATTAGAGATTTATTTCCCGCAATTAGATTTGTGCACTATGAATAATAATAAATTAGCTGAAAAAAGGTGTGTGCTTAATAAACATGTTACTGCACACAGTTTTTAAAAATATAGAAAACAATATTTATTTTTCTGATATTACATTTTGAATATTAACCCAGATTGAGGGAAGCTATAAGGAGAAAAATTCTGAATAAGCAAAAGAATTATTGTTTTATATCATCACAATAATACACCATTCTTTACAACAAAAAAAGTAAAGCTTCTGCAATCCAATTACATTATATCAAAGCAGTTTTCTTGCACATCAAACTTCCCAACTATCACCAAATAAGGTTTCACTACTATATATATTCGAGAGTTAAGTATGTGACTCTGTTTCTGAATAAGCTAAATGAAAATCCTTGAATTAATGCCAAGAATGTTTTAAAAAAATTAATTTTCATTTCACTTTCAAAATAGTCTCTGAGTACCGAAATAAGAATAAAATATGAAGTGCAATATACAGAAGCATCTTTTAAAATATTCGTATCTGCAAAAAAACACTTTGAAACATTAAACTACGCAATGCTACTGAATTAAAATAGTTGACGTTAGAAGGCGCAGTTTTCCCAGAAACGCTTAAAAACCTTTCTTGTAACATGTTTTGTTAAATGGGTTCATTGAAGCGATATATAATTCATCAATCACAAATCTAAGAACTTTCTTCAATAACAAATTTAAAAGAAAAGAATCTTTTCTTCGTTGAAGATGGAATTTTGGAATAGCTTCGCTTACCCGCCCGAGAAAGCTGAAAAAAAAAATAGTTTCACCAAATTTTCGAAATACCAGCAGTTGTTACTTCACATACCCAGCGACTTTTACAATTGAAACGATTTCATGCTCCAGAACTTTAATATATGGAATAATTTCTTTAGATGAATTGAAATACATCCACTTCCGAAACAGCATTTTACGAATAAAGCAGAATAAAATTCATTTTATTTTGTCATACATGAAAGGTATTTTATTTTTGCTATATGTCAAAAAATAGGCCTTTTAGACTTTGATGAATTTCCATTTTTCGGAGCATCACTACAAGCAAAGGTTTAGTTTTAAAGTAATGTCTCTTTTCTGTGAACACAATAACTCAAAAATAGAATGAGTTAGAGCAATGCATTTGGTATGAGGTCTTGAAATCGGAATTTGAAGTGTTACTGAATTGTGAATAAAGTGTCTGAAAATAAAATTTCTTTGACAATTTATTTTTCTTTAACAACATACATGTATTCTAAGCTAGATACTTGTATATGTATTTAAATCAAAGCTTATAAATTGGTGATAAACTTGGAATCAGTATATTCAAAAATTCAACAGCCATCTATTTATCTACTGCTGTCACGGTGAAAGCGAAAATTCCCAAATATATTGGATTAGAGAGAGAGAAAAATCAGTGTATGACATAAATCGAAACAGCTTATCAGAGTCATATTTTAAACCAAGTACATCAAAATCTATAAGTTCATTTGGCTCTTAAATAAATATGCAGCAATTTAAAAACTGAAGGAACTAATTAATAAAAATTTTATATGGTATATGAAAAACAAAATGGTAGATCACTATCAACTACTGAATAGGGTCGAGTCTAATAATCAAGTAATACACATATCGTATTCTTTTCAATATATTACAAAGCTAAACACGTAGCTCATACACACATATACACATGGATAAATAAAAGAGATAATGAACTACACATATGGAACATTCAATATGAATATTAAAGGAAGTTAATAGAAGGAAAAAAAAAGGTTAACGTGCTCTTCTAACATAAGAGAAAATAAAATTATATGCACACGCATTGTATGGGCAGTGTCAGATATAAACAATCTAATGGAGCAATTTCAAAATAATGACCATGAGTCTTAGCGTAGCATAGCCAACTCTGGTATTTAAGCCATAAGAATCCAAATCAATCAACCATCAACCAACCAAAAATAGCGATATCTCATAAGTAATGTAGATTTGAAAGAATTTTTTTTTAAAGGTACACCAAAAAAACGAAAGGCGATAATCAAGTTCCTTATTTAGTGCCGAGATAACTAAAGCGAGATAAAGAAAGCTTTGGAAAAGCTTGGGTCTAGATATTTAAGGGAATCTGTGAACAATTAAATGAGAAAATGCCTGCTAGTAATCATCAGGGTAACTGACAATAATTACTTCAAAACAAGTTTTACACTCTGGAGTTGCTACATCAACTCAAGAGAATGAAACTTAACTCTCCGAATGTTTCATTTATAAATAACTTTCATGAAATGCATATTAGCATTCACTTGCTTAGTAAAATGATTTACAACTGTTTAAAGAAAGCAGAAATAGCGCCAAGTGAAAAATTTGGATAATATGGGACAAAGCCAAGAAAATAACATAGCAGCATTAAACATCATAGAGGTTAGCAGATTTATAAGCCTTATAAATTTATAAGCATCTGCATTCTCGAAACAGGGAGGATTCATATCTATTCCGTTTCTTCATCTTCATTTCATACGCCATTTTTTTTGTCGAATGTATATTTAGGCAAATTCCATTTATGGAATGTATATTTAGCAAATTCCACAAATTATATTGTAAATAGAATAAAAAGTTTCTCTTGAAATAGAACACTGATATAGTTTACTGTAGATGCATAGCAAAACTTAAGGAATAGGCAAATATTTATAGATTTGACAGAAGTTAGAACGGTAATTACCTATCGAACAATTATGGTTTTGACAACAATTATTCTCTATGCCGTATTTTGTCAGGCTTTTGGCTCTTATATCATGACTTTCAATTCAGGTATCCTGATGAAAAGAATTTAATTCAAAGAAATGATGTTATTGATAAAAAATATCATTTCTAAGAATTTCCTTTTATTTCAGAATTTCTGCTCATCTACTCATTTTGTGTTGTGTTTGTCAAAACCTTTCTGATTCGGATTTGCTTCCATTCAGAGATATTGATTTCACCCAACATAACTTGCAAAAAATACGATAAGTTTCCAGAAATATTTTAAGCAAAAACCCTTCACTGTCATTTTTTAAATTTGTATATTAGGTAAAATTCAAACTTACTTGCCTCCATTAATATAATCTTGTTGCTATTTCTATTTATTGAACGGAAAATAATTACTTTGATTTTAATTTATTGTGAACAATTTATTGTTTTTGTCATTAACCATTTAATTCAAATGAATGGGAGATATAAGTATTGTTGTTTTGAGTAATTCCCACGACGTGACATGACTGGATAGAGGAATACATTCACTTCTTTAAAGATGCAATCATGTATATTTGCTCTAAATAACTTAAGCTCGTATAGTAAGAGCATAAAATCGCAAAATTACCATTAAAAAGATTTAAAATGGAGTATTTTTCCTCAAGTTTAATTTGATGTAAAACTGATTTGCTTCACAAACTTAATTATTTAATCACCAACGAAGTGAAATTCCTTAAGATGCTTTATTTATTTAATTTAATAGATTTATATAAACAAAAAAAGAGCCATAAGTAAAGCAAGAAGTGAAAAATAAGTTTGTTTATAGAAGTTGAAAAAAAATTAGTCATTTAATAAAATTTACAAAAATACTTGAATTTCATTATTCTTATGCATCAAATCACTTGAAAACTTTAATGTTTTGATCTTAAATACATTTTATTACTAACAAAAATAAAAAGCACAGCATAAAATGATGGGATAACACGAAAGCATTTCTAAAGAAATAGAAGTAAGAAGAGCTGAAAATATGAATCAAGTATATATCTGAAATCTTCTTTCCACTCTGACACTTCGAGTGCAGTCTGCGGGATTTATAGCTAATAAAGAAGCAAGCATTCAAGCTTCAGGCACTCAGACTCACAGAAATATTTTTCTTTATTTCACTTTTACAGTTTCCTATCCAACACATTCATTGATCTTCCACGTGAATGATTATTGCCTCAAGTCATAATGCATTAGCCTATATCGTTCCGAATTTACTAAAAAGATCGCCAAATATTTTTAGTTATAGGAAGAATTTAGTGCATCAAGAATTTATAAAGCTATTTATTAAACTAAATATATGGATGATAAGAGCAAAATTTCCATAGAATTTGTTGATATGAATCTGCGAGGCAAAAAGCAACTTTTCTTTATGTACAGAAACAAAATTCATTTCAAAGCACTTAAAGTTTGATATTTACTGCAGTCTTAGATATTTGTTGAATTGATTTAACATCAAAATTATTAAATAATATTAAAGATTGTAAACATCTAAAAAATAAATAAAAGAAATTAAAACGATTCAAGCAAAGTGTTAAAAATGTTGCCCATTAATTTCTTTTTAAGTGGCTACGAAAATTAGTTCATAATTAAGTATTAACTAATTTTCGAATTTTCGATGAGTTCGAAATTCTTACACATAGTTTTTTTCTTGCACTTTGAAAAATATATTTTAAACAATTAAAGTATAATATAATTTCAGATTATTCCATAAAAGGCAATATACATTAGATTATATAACATTATAAATTGCAATAGTGTATTACAAGTGGGAGAGCGCCGCAAAAAGTACCGAAGGTAGCGACGTTTGGCGAGGAGCTTCATGCCAGCCGGGATGGTTTGCCGAAAGGAATAGTTTAGTAGTCGCTGGATCGCTTGCGATTTTTTGAGAAGTTTCGCGTGTTTTGGGGCACGCGCTTAATTGGCTATATAAGGGAAGGGTTGCTGTGGCTCCGGTAGTTAGCTAGTATAGAGTTTCCTTTCGGAAGAGAAGCATCTCGCTGGACTAGCGTATTACTTTTCTCGCTTGTTAGTAGTGAGCTGTGTTTATGTTTGCTGTTAACGTTGTATTACTGAGCTCGCTGTGACACACTGTTTACTGTGCTTTACGAGAGCTGTTTTTCAGTCTGTTTTTATCGTGTGTAAGGCTTGTATTTACGCTGTAAGTAACTATTGACTGCTGGATTGTTTTTATCTGAAGTTTTACTTTATCAAGTCATCATGTAAATACATATAAATAAATTTGTTTGCACTGTCCTTAAATAAAGTCCATTCAATCCGAACCCGCTATGCTAAAAAACGTAACAAGTGATGTGTATATTTTATTTCAACATTCTTTTATGGTGAATTTCTACCTATTTTATTTAAAAACAATAAAATGAAATAGAATTTAATTATTTTGTAGATATGAAACGACTCATTTTAATTCTCTTAAAATAGTTGCTTTTATTATTTGCTTATTTGATATTGCTATAAATAAATAAGGAATTATTACTTACTTTTGAAACTAAAATAAGAGAAAATATGCTTTCATTTTATAAATATTAGATTTTAATTACTAATTCTTTTTTTGAAAACAGATATTTATTAATTTTGTTATTGCTTATAGATAACAGTCATCACAGGTATTTTTTATATACGATAAAAAATCAACTTACTAACGCATTTTTCACCATGAAAACCACAGTTTGGTTCATCACTTGGTGGGAAACCAGCTACCCAATCAATGCTTGACGTAAACTGAAGTACCTAAAAAAGAGTGAAAAATCTTTAAAAACATACCAATTTTTTCTATACTAAAAAGGCGAAGGAAAAAAAAAAGAAAACGTATTTCTTTATATTATTTGAGTTCACTTGAAATTGTTACCAAACAATAATTTTAAATTCTTAAAATATTACAATTATCAATGAAAAGATATGGATATATTCTTAATAGATGTTAGCTGCATGTTAGATTTATGGCGCCGAATTTATTAGTAAAGATGGCAACAAATTATGTGACTTCGGTGACAAAAATGAGGGATATAAAAAGCGCAAGAATTATGACACTATCACAACTGCAATATACATTTAGATATCTTTTAGGAAAATCCCATTCCCCTTCGGAAGTCTTTAGAAAGCTACGTAAAGAATTCGTTCTTTTCAATGTTGATGAAGAAATTCTCGTTTTCTAGACTATGAACACTATTATGTGATTGATGTTGTCAAGTACTGACTCTTAAAGAAATCGTGTTATTTATTTCATTTGAAGATACACATTCATTAAGACTTCACTATTCAGAAAATGTACAAGAATATTGGGATTAAAAAAATCCTTCATCAAATTTTTATGAAGTAAAAAAATTAAATTTTAATAGTATTATATTTAATTTCGCATTTGATTGTATACAATAAAATTTTGTAAAATGACTTATCATTAGCATGTAAAAATTTTATTATAGTTATTTAATGAGACGAAAGGATTACTTTAGTTATACTTAGTTAGTTTTGTTATAGTATTTAATGCATTAAATTAATTTGAAAAAGGTTTTGAAAATTTGGAATAAAAAATGCTTTTTTGGTCCAGAGTCATAAAGAAAATCTTCGAGTTTAGAGATTTATCAATTTTTTTTGTTTAAATTTTAGAAGATAGCTTAAGAAATATATTATCTAGTTCTGGAACTAAAAAAATAAATTGTATTTCTAGCCATTCCTTAAGTATTGAGGTTTAAAAATTAAATAATATGAAATGTTTAATTTTTGACACTGTGTAGCACTAAAAAAACCTTTAAAATATTTTAAATGAAAATAGTTAATTGATTGTAGATATATTAAGTAATTATTGCAAAAATTTGAATAAAAAATATACATTAGATTTTAATTTATAAAGTTTTTTTTGTAATAAGATTATGTATTCTATTTTTGAAAAAAAATGGCATTTAAGTTGTTAGAATAGCCTTAAAACGTGGGAAAATGCAATTATAAATATCAGTAAACATATTTCTAATGGTTATGATGATACATGTTCAAACCGTAAGAATATTAAATAAAAAAGTCATAATTCTAAAAAAAAACCTTAAATGCCTTATTTAAGATATATAAATATTCCAATATACTTACAGGAACTGCTGATCGGTTTTCATGCAGCTGAAACACTCCAACAGGATAAAGACCATATTCTCCATTGACACCAGGAACAGGTTTTCTAGCGATCAAAGTGTAATTACCTTCAGCATCACCATTTTCATCCATATATACCATATATCCCATTGCACCTGCAAAAGAAATACCTGTTAGTGATTTTGAAATTGGAGAGAGAGCATTTTGCATATTTTTGAAGCTGGTTATACTTTTAATTTACATCCCTATTGTATTTATACATGGAACCCAGAAATATTCTCTCATTGAAAAAAGTTTCTCACACACATACGTGAAGACTTTAATTTAATGTTAACAATTGCGACTTGATTTTGAGAAGAAATATTTGTTATGCTTATTTTGGTTTCATGAATTTTTGAAATGAGCCCCTAATGAGAAACAGAGAATATTTCAAATAGTTGTTTCGTTCTTTTTATTAAGAAAGACGATCTAAAATGATAATTGCAAATTAAAGTCTGATTAAGATATCATATAGAACATCTTGATATTTTGATGATTGGAGATGTTCGTGACTTGGAAATTAAGCTTTAAATTTCCTTCTAGAAATGGTACATCATTTACAATAGATGTCTGCAGAATGTGCTGAAAAGTTACGTTATAACAAAAACTAAATTTGAGAACTAAATTATATATATTACTTTATATGCATTTCAATAATATTTTAGAAGCATTTCAATAATTTAGAAATTTTAATTCGAATTATTTATGGAGCACATAATTTATGTAGCGGTAACTTACTAATTAACAAACGTCGCACCTGCTTGTTTTATAAATATTATCGATGCTTTAATATTGAGATGAAAATACTCATCAAAAGGGATGATTAATATCTAAATGTAATGTTTTTACATGTTTTCTATTTATTCTCTTCCTATATACCTTCAATATTCAATTAATTGTAAAAAGTGGAAAATTTTATTTATAAAATGAAATAAAAATAAATTCTTACAAAATATTTATACTTGCTGACGAGTTAAAACTTAATTACTTTTTAAACTCTAAACAATTGCCATAAGTGGAACACCGATTGAGCGCAATTTCAATTGATCATATGCAAAAATAATCATAAAAGTCACAGAAGTAAATAATTTCAAAGATATCAAATAACCTCAAATCAAGAATACTAATAGAAAGAAATACCAACTAATAAATCAACAATCAAATAAAAGCAATTGTAAATTCTTACGCATTCTCCTGGAAATTTCAATGACATAGCTAAATTTGTTATAAATTAGCATATTCATAATTAATTTCTTACGGCATTTATAAACAGAATAGAGAATAGACTTTTCTTTCCTCTGCGCGAAAACTAAAATAGTTTATAGATTTTTTGAGATAAAAATATACTTCGTCAATCGATAAACTAAATACGTTACTTTGACCGTTTTTGTTATTGAAACTCTCGTTGAAAATTAAGCTACAACTCCTGTCAATGATAACAATCGATAGAAAAGAAATTTCCTACTTTTTGTTTTCAAAGTCAATACCTTTGATTGATTTCTGATTCTCACGCAGAAAATATTTATTCTTTGACTTAAAAGCTTAAAAATGTATAGATATATATATATATATATATAATTTAGATACAAGTAAAATTTAAAGTTACTAGTAAGGTTTCTGATAATTTATAAAATATTTTGACAATAACGATTGTGTAGAGGAGGTAGTGAATATTGTCTCAAATAGAAGCATTTAAAAAATATATAATCTGAGTTTCAAACATTTTGAATGTTTTTTATTGCTTTTTTTTCCATAAAGACAATTTTCCAGTCTCCTTGGCAACAACAGTTACCCTAACCAATAGCAATTAGCATAATATATTTACATGGATAAGGATTAAATACTTTTTCACTTTGGAACTTGTTAGAAGGAGGGAATAAAAATTCTAAAATAATTGCTTAATGCTCCTTATCTTAAGCATTAAAGATAATGTTTAAGATAAGCAGACATTCTACTTTTTTATTCTACAGGAAATTTAAAGAAGCCAAAGGAAAATTTCAAGCAGTTTAAGAAACAATGAAATCTCTTAAATCCATCAAATATATTGCATTTCATCGAGCTCACTCTATATCACCCTTTCGTTTCAACATTATTTATCCCCATTAATTTATGGGTATAAAATACATTTTTGTTTTTGAATTTAATGATACTTTAAAATGCACATTTAAAAAATATGCTTCCAAATTGGAATTTGTTGTATGAAATATTAAGCATCACTATCATAAATCTATTTAAATTTTTCCCTCAGATTTGAAAAATATTGACAATTTTTTATACAAACATTAAACTGACATTCTTCTGAAGCAAGTAAGTACTATTTTTCTTTTCTTTTTTTGGATAAAAGTAAGGAAATGCATCATTTATTCCTCCGTCTATAATGTTATTATTATTCAATATATGAAAAAGGATATTTTACATAAAAGAAAAATGGATATTGGTCGACATAAAATACTGATAATAAAAAAAAAAGTTGTAGTGAAATAAGCGATATATTCCTGATATTTTAATGACGGAATATTTATCCTTATATCATGGTGTGAACACACAAAAAATAAAAGCATATATTATCATAACTTAAGAATATATTTTCATTTTATTTTTTGAAATAACATTTGACAAGAAATAAAAGCTGGGTCGTTGAAAATATAAACAATGGGAAAGTTTTAAATCTGTCGATTTACGTAACTTGAAGAATAATTTACCCAAATTTTATTCCTTAAATAAATCCGAGTGAATAAATTCAGTTCCAAAACCTGGAAGGAATTTTTGTCTGTAAATTTTATATTATTTTGGTTTTTATTTTACATTTAATAGCAGATTATTTACCTTATTTATTTATTCATCTCTTTATATTTATTTTACGATTACTTGCTTTTGGAATTTTTCCAAAATTTCAACAAAAAAAAATGTTAAAAATTCAATCTTTAACGTGATTATATACGGTAGAATTGGTTTAAATATTCTAATAGGAATATTCTTAAACGATATGTCAAACTATTTTTTAAAAAACAAAATAACATCTACACTTTAAGAATGCTAGAAACATCTGAAACCAGCCAAAAATGTCCTATTCCAAAAAAAAAAAGCTTTTGCAGAACTGGTTTTAAAATTCATGTTATTCTCTCAATTTGAAGAACATACTATTCGCTTATTGTCCAACTCATCCGCTTTTAAGGACAGTAATTTTCTCTTCAGAAGTTGATTGGCAACAATAGCTTTTTAAAACTTTTCGAGGGCTTGAAGAATGTCCTTCTCAATATTAAAAGTCAACTGTTTAAGATCAGGTATATTATTTCTGACAAAGTTAAATAGCCTATTTCTTTCTTATAATGCGATTAAAGATGTCCTATACTTGATACATTTTAAGCAAATTTACATCAAATATAAGCTTTAAAGCATTCATACACACAACCTGTGTAATTTTTTCAAAATTTTCATTTATTTCTCAGTGTTCTATTTAAATTTCTAAGAGAAGTTGACATACTTTGAAAATACCTCGACAATACATTTCGCATATATGCATTTGGCCCAACTTGGAGAAGTAAGGAAAAAACGTTTAATATTGCAAGCACTTACATTGCATTTTTTAAAGGGCAAAAGCTAAAACTGAAAAGTATCAAATAATTAATCTCATTGCATTTTAATAACAAAATAAAAAGACTAAAATGTTGAACACATTTAAGTTTGCTTTAGAAGGAAAAGGCTTCTCTTATTATATCTTGGCATAAATAAACCACTGGATACTTGAACATAATTTTAATTTAATATAAGTAATAATTGTAACCACTCATTTAAAAATCATTAAAGATCCAGAAGTGAAGTTAGAATAACTTCTATTAATAATACAGAATTCTAAAGATTTATTTTTGAAATGCAAGTTAGCTTGCCAGGGAACAAAAGTGTTGAAAGCCACGAAATGAAAATACTTAAAATATAAATAATAATAAAAAAAACACTTTATGGTCATAATTTAAATCAATAACATCAGTGTCATTTAAAAACTTTAAGATGCATTTTAAGAATATAATTAATCTTCTAAATAGTTTAAGTAATTGCAATAGAGGGATAGCAAAATTTCATTCCTTTAAAGACCGTCGCATTTCATTTAAACTTTCGAAGACCTTAATACAGTTATTTTAATTGAAATACTGGTTTAGAGCAATACCTTCCAACATAATGCTTGCTACACTGCTTATTCAATTAACCCTTCATCGCAGTCGATCCACTTAGAGCATTTTTTGTTCGAAAAACCTGCTTCTCTACATATAATTTTCCAATGAAAAATATCAATTTCTCATTCTTGTAGAATGTTCACATTTTAATTACTATCTCATTTATTGTTTTCATTTCTTTTATATCATATTAAAAATTATTAAATTATTAATTAAATTAAATATTATTATCTCATAAATTCATCTCTACCCTTTTATTTTCTTAAAAAAGTAATTTACTTTTTAATGTTTAGTATGGAATATTAATATTTAAAGTTGTATTTTTCTAAGCATGCTTTCTTTTTTTCACATCAAATATGCTGATAAACCTCGATATTTGATAGAATTTTTAAATTAACTTTAAAAATGAGAATTACTTGAAACCACATGCGTTTCTAAATGAAAATCTATTTTTTAAAATTTTTTTAGTAAACTCAAACAAATTAAATCAAAATTTTGGATTTTTATATTTTTTAAATATTTTTTTCAGCGACATGGATTTTTTAATAGCCCATCTATTTTTCCCTTAGGAATTCAAATTTGCCAATACTAAACGTTGCTTGTTGTCCAGTAATTTAAACATGAATAATGCTTTCTGATTGAAAGCATAAGAATTAAGAAATTGAATAACTTTAACATTGTTAAGGATAGGTTAAAATAAATCTTCCTTAAAGATACTAAATGTAATTAGTTACAATAAAATTAAAAAAAAACATGGGGAACTTAATTCCTATTTTTCTCAAGGGAATTCATTAAAAAGAAATAACCAGAGAAGCTAGTCAATTTTTTTCAAATAAAAACATATATTATTTTTCAAAACATTTATTATTTAAGTAGATATATCTAAAGTAACTAAAAATTTGACTCAATTACATAATTTACAATAATAATACGACTCTTATCCACATAAATTCATTTCATTGATTTAGGAAGGGAAAACGTAAAGAGTAATAATAAAAACCATATTAGAAATACATTTTTAAAAGTTGCAGTTCCCTGATGAAATTTTATAGCATGAAAAATGTAATTGTTTTATATATTGATGAAGATTTATCATTTCCAATTGAATGAATTGGCAACATTTTCGCCATCTAATAACATAATTTCCTTATTTTCGCTCCAATTTTATCCAATTCTCATTTCACTTCCCTCGAATTTTCGAAGCAATATTGTATTGATTGGTTTGATATTTTTTGAAAAAGGTAATATTTTATGTTTCCATGAAATAGTATAAATATATGGAAAAAGTCAGAGAAAATTGGCATTCATTTAAATAAGATGAAAAATATTGAAAGAGAATCAAGTAGAAAATATTAATCTTATTCAAATAATGTTTTGCAATTTTTTTAATTCTATTACTCGATTGAAATATTAATAGAATTAACATATAATCATTTTAATAGGATAAGCATTGTCTGAATATGTATACTTGATCATCAAAGAAAGCATATTTATTTTTAACCCAAATTATGGTGAAAAATATGTAAATTGTTCCAATTTCTACACAGTGAAATTAATTTTCTTATTATTAAATAAATATACAACCTTATGAAATAAAAAATGGTACATTTCATTAGATAGGTACACGAAAGTTATTATACAGGAGTATTATTATTATTATTTTAACTCTTAAGAATGATTTTTCCTATTTTTTTTTGTATTTTATATGCATAAGATAGCGTACAAGTTTTAACTCGTTCTAACAAGACTGAAAAAAAAACATATTTTGTTATTCAAATACAGTTTCTTTAAAATAAATTAATTATTATACATTTTTTTTTCATTTTGTAAAAGTAGATATAATTTAGGCATTTTGAAGTTCAGCAAATCACCATTTAAACTATATATCTCTAAATGCCATTAGGCAATTGAGGTTTATAATTATTACAGTTGAAAAATGAGTGTTTTTTTCAGATCAAAGATATTATCCTTTTATTTATTTACAAATAAGAAATTGCGCATGAGCAGCGTTTGCTATTATGAGTTTTATATCCATAAGTGAGGCGGAAATAAGTACTTTTCAATTCATAATTGTTGAGTGTTTCGGATTATTTTAACGAATGATTCAAATTATGAATAGTAAAATTTTACATTGTTAAATTTTCATAATATTTAATTAAGTATCAAAATTTTTTAAAAAATTAAAAAATGACTTATTTTTAGTATTTATGATTATTGCGAGTTCCCATGGGGAGTATTTTTCAAGTATAATTTTCTTGTTTTTGCATTGAATTTAAAATTGAGTTTATTTTATATAAGAATTTGTTTAACAAAATTAAATTAATCTTAACATTGGAAAATAAATATAATGAGAACTTCACAAAACATGATTTATATGCATTTATATTTAAAAATATAGTAGACAGATAACATTTTTTTTAGTTTAAAACACTGATAAATTAAGGGGGAAAAGTGTTTGGGTACTACTTTGATAAAGTATAAGAAATTCTTTCATTTTAGGGACTAGAAAAAAAATCAAAACAATGTATGTTATCTTTTTTCTGGTTTTTAATCATAATTAAGGTATTACTACATTTTTCTATAAGTACAAAATTTAATCAGAATTGTTTTAAGAGTGAGCTTTCTCAATATTTAAGAATTTAATACAGTGAAAAGTATTTAGAACTACCTTGTTATTTGCACACTTTTCTATGATATCTCGCTTTACTGAATAAGAGGTTATGCCTCAATGAAAAATCAATTAGATTTTTGCTTTCTATAGTCAAAAAAAATTATACTTCCAGAATAAATTTCATGATTCCAAACTTAGTTTTCAAAGTTACGACAGTAATATTTTTATTTCCCATGCTCAAAAGTCCATATTCTTCCAGTGCTCTGAAGTTCAAAGTTTAAGTAAATCTCAACATGGAATTCATCATATGGTACGAAATTGAACGTAAAATTTTAAAGCTTTGGTTCTCAATAAAATTCACATAACTCAGGATGAAACCTTTCTCTGGAAAATATTCAACATTTTAAAAATAAATAATTACAAATGTTTAAATGTTTACAATTGTATTTAATGATAATATATTTACAGAGTACATGAATAAGTATACTATACGAATTCAATTACGATTTCTTAAAAATTCTTATTTCAAAGAATAAATTTTTATTATAAAAATAGTGAGAGTAATCCATGGGATATACAGTAAGACCCCGCTTAACGCGGGGGATACGTTCCATCAAAGTAGAGCGTAATGCGAAACAGCGCTAAACGAGGCTATCTTTACATGTAAATATTGGGGTTAGGGGAAGATGGCTAGGAAATTGGTTAGGTATTAAATTTAAAAAGTATGTTTTTTTAATAAAAATAAAACCAAACATTTATTTCTTAAAGCCCAAATTAATACCACATTATTATTTCTTGCAAAAATAAAAACAAAATATAAATAACAAAACGAATATTCTTTAAAAAAAGGAGGATAGTTCTGGAGGATAGTTTCCTTCTTCAATTATCTTTTTAATATCGCTGGAAATTCAGCCGCCGCTTTTGTATCACCACTTGCTGCTTCTCCTGTAATCTTTATGTTGTGAAGGTTATTTCGATAGTTAAATCTATTAAACCATCCTCGACTAGCAACGAAAGTTTCACTTTTGTCAATTGTCTCAGCCTGAATGTAATTAAAAATTCTTCTAGCTTTTTCCATTATGATAGATTGGCTTAATGGCATATTGCGGTCAATTTCGTCGTCAATCCATATAGACAGTCGTTTTTCCATTTCCTATATGATATTATTTCTAGAACGGGTAATTCTAGTTGCAGAGCTTGACTTAGTTGCATTTGCCGATGACAGTATTTTTTCTTTATTCTTCATGATGGTCCTTATTGTTGAAGTTGGCAAATTCAATGAAGAACTAATTAGAGTTTGACGTTCACCAGAATCTAATCTTCTAATGACTTCCATTTTAGTTTTGAGTGAAATGCTTCTTCTGGTTGCTTTCTTTTCTTTTTCATTATCACCCATAGTAAAAAACTAAAGATCAAAATATTTGACACTGTAATATAGTATTAAATATGTAAATTAATACAATAATGTCAACAAATGTTTCTAATAATGAAAATATGTCTGTACAATACCGCACCAAACAAGAAATACAAGTACACTCTTTCGGATATGTATTTGAAACCTATCGCTGCATAATATTTAGGGGAATCGCCGTATGCTGCGAGCGATTTCGTGGAATCTCCGGGTTGAAATAAAAGAGCGCTAAACCGAAACAGCGTTAAGCGGGGTCTTACTGTAGTAATATTTTAAATTGTAAAAACAATTTTTGCTGTTACGCACGCGAATCATTTATTTAACTTAATTTAATATTTTATATGAAAAGGAGAAAATAATTTTTCTTATTAGAATTCAAATTGTCATTAAAAATATAAATGAGTTTTGATAAAATCGTAATTGAATTAAGAATTATTTTTCATGAAAGCATAGAAAGCAACTGCCTTTGCAAGGAAAACCACTGTTTTTTTTTAATAAAATTGCAGTGATTTTAAAAATTGATTTTTTTTTCATTCAACTGTTTTAATTGAATGAAACTCAGTTTTTCAAAGCGTCAGTGAAATTGTTCTTTTTTGCTATTATTTATCTAAATTTTATTTAGCAATGATATTTAGTTAAATCATGATATATCGTATTCAAAATCTGGAATCCTATTATTTTGGCTTAATGAATATTTAAATATGGATTGATAATCATATGTAGTTTAAAATGTATAAACTGCAAAAAACAATAAATTATTGGTGGATTAAAGCAATAGAATTTTTGTTTTTATGTGTGAAATTAATGCAATAAGAAATGTTTTACTATTTTCTATCTCTCTATTTTCTATCTCTTGAATTTCAAAAACGTGCTATGTCTCTAACCACTCAATAATTTAACAATAAATCTCAATAAAGGGAAGCTTCACTTTATGTGTAAATTAGAAATTTTGTGTAATGTATAATGAATTAATTTCCAACTCTTTTTTAACATAAGAAAAAATTCAAGTTCAAAACTTGAAGTTTAATATTGTTAAATGATATTCAATAATATTGTTACTTTCTCAAGCAATGCTAGCTTAAAGTTTTAAAAATTAAATTAAATGAAGTAACATAAATATGCCTTTTAAAACCAAGCAAGTAATATGTAAAGGAAATTGATAAAAAGAAATTAATGTAACTTTAAATTGTGGAACCTTATACTTTCTCGCTGCTCAATTAGGCTGAGTAAACTTTCAGAGGGAAAGAAGACTAAAAAAAACCCCTCAATGCTAGGCAAAGATGAGTAATATTTTATACTATGCTTTACTTTAAGATTTCAATAAGATATTAAATATAGATATTTTAAGAAGGGAAGTATTGTCATTATTGAGAAATATTGGTACAATAATCGAGACACGAATATTTTTTAAAGATTTATAAATATCATATAATAACTATAAAAGCCTTTTCTGCATTATAAAATAGTTAAATGAAATATTTATTGCTTTTACGTTTTAAATATTTATTTTTTAATGAGTTTATGCATTGCTATTTTTTTTCACGATACAGCTCTTTTCTTAAGTTTAAAATAAAACATGGGTTTCAATTCAATAGAATTTTTTAAGCTTAGCAGATGATTTCTTTTATATTAATAATAAAAGTCTACCTCTGTGTGTGTGTGTGTGTGTGCGTGCGTGCGTGCGTGTGCGTGTGTGGATGGATGAATAGAATTTCATTTTTAGATGTAATGAATAAATAAATATTTTGAAAATAAAACAACATTTGATTTCCAAAAAGAATTCTGAGAAAGAAATAGGAAGGTCTGATTGTTATTACATTTTACTGTTAAATCCGCTGTCTCTTATTTTTTCAAGGGCTAAAATAAAGCCGAATAATAAAGTTTTTTGGAAATGCAAAATTAACTAAAAGATGTGAAACAATTAAATAAAAAATATAATGAGATACTTTTTTCTATATTTCATACATTTAAAGTTTCAAAGAGTAACAAACTTATTGTTACAGAAAATCCTTATAAAATCCTTTCATTGAAAAACGAATATGGAAAACTAGTGAAAAAAAAAGGATATATATATATATATATATATATATATACAGCAAGAGAGAGAGATTTTTTCCCTATGTTTTAAAAAGCTTGTTGATCCAGACAGATCAGTTTATTTAATTTGATTTTTATGGGACTCGAAATTATTTGTATTTTCCAATTTCTGATATTTCAAATAACATTCATTTTAGAAGTTATCAATGTTCAAAAATTTTAGAAATTATTAACTTAATTTATTCTCTAACACATTTTTTTCGGTCTATGTTAAAAAAATTTATTTACTCATTAAATATTTACCTTTTAATTATCTTTCTGACCCTTCCAAATGGCTTCAGATAACGGATAATTTATCCTATTGTCATGTTTCAATAGATTCAGTTAAGTATTCATGTGACTATTAAAATTGTATTCTTTAACTTTCACCAAAACTTGAAGCTTACAGTATCTATAATTTAAATGCTTTCTCATAAAATATAAAAAATACGTATTTAAATTTAAATGACAAATTTCTAGATAAGCTTCAAATCGCAAGCTGAATCAAATCGGTTTCGCTGTAAAATGTTCTAGCGGAGAAATCCAAGGAAGAAAGTCGCATGTTTTAAGAGAGTGTCATGTATGATTAATGGCAATAGTAGAGATAAGGAAGAAAACGCAACATTTCCTCTTTCATATGCTGGGTTTCAAGTCTCAATTTTATATTAAAGTCGAGTGAGGAAATGAAATTTATTCTGTAGTAACTTATTCAATTTATTGTAAAAAAACCCAAATTGTTGTTGAAAATGATAAATGAATCGACTTAAGTAGAAATCACATTTGGTTCATGTATTTTAAAAGTGGAATTCGTATATATAATAGATTCTTTTTTTCCTTACAGTCATAATAGATGTTTTTAGAATCTAATCCAAAACTTTGCCAAAATACTTTATTTATTATTTATTTATTATGATTATATTTAAGTTATGTGTATTCCTCAAGAATGTTTAATATTTAATTGTATAAAAAGTCATTACATTTACAACAGAATTTTTTTTCCATTGAGTAAATTTTTTTTACTAAATAATACTGCAAAATTGAACGAATAAGTTTAAAAAAAGAATTGTACTTTCTAAAATAATATATATATTTTTAAAGTTGTAACTAATTTCACGGCAATGAACATTTTCCAATGAATATTTATAAAAATAAAAGGTTTTCACAAGATAGATGACGTTGTAACCTCATGATAGTATTCACCTCCATCTCTCATATAATATTATCTTATCATTATTTAGCGAAAAATTATGTATTCAATTTCCTTACATACATATAAAATTCTTCATATTCTTCAAATTTAAATTCATAAACATATTCTTCAATTTTATATTAATATGCAATTATTCATATTCTTCAAATTCATATATATATTCTTCAATTTCATATCCATATACAATTCTTCTTCATGTTCATATTCTTCAAATTCAAGTCCATATACATATTCTTCAAATTCATATTCATATTCATATACAATTCAAATTCATGTTCAGATACATATTATTTGTTATTTTCAGAAATTAATGAGAACTTTAATTAATTTCTATTTATAATGATTCATTGATAATATTATGGATATTATTATCGATAATATTATAGATAAGACAATATAAAAAGTCATATTTTATTTAAAGTTGATCTTACGCCAAAAATTTAGTCGTTGGTTTCTATTTACTGTATACGAGCATAAGTTGACACACACTATAAGATAGAAAGTTTGTCTATTAATAGAAAGTTACTCATATTTATACTTAATATAGGTTCAATAAATTTCATTAGCAGTTTTGAAAATGCGTTATTTAAATGCTTGTTCTCATTTCAATGTTACAAGAATTCATCTAAAAGGATTTTTTGATAGAGAAGCTTAAAATCATAGTTTGGGTAAGATGTTAAGAAACAAAAAGCTTTAAATAATCCTAACCTTAAAAGATCTAAAGGAAATACAGCTAGGCAATGACACCAAATTACAATTTTACCGTCAATAAAAAGACTGATAAAGGCATTATGAGAATATGACTTTCAAAAGTCAAGAAATCATAAGAAATTCTCCACCTAAAGTCATGGAAACCTAATAACTGGTGAGTTTTAATTTGTTCTGAAGAGTATTTTTTCCTTACGTTCGGATTATCACTTATGCCTATTAAGATAATATCTAGAATTTTGATAGACATAGATGATCTTCACAAAAGAAAATCATCATTTTCTTTTGTGGAGTTTCTAGAATAATTTTATTTTATGTTTACAACGCACTTGCAAGTTTCTTATTTCGAATTCCCGTTCAATTGAGTATAATAGTGAGTAACATTTAAATTTCAGAATACTAATTTTTACTAACGTTTTTGGGTAATACTAACGTTTTTTGGGTAATTTATTTATTCACATTCCTTTACACACCTTCTTTGAGATAGATTCTATATAAAGTGGTGCAATTCGATTTAATGACATGAAGTTAGTTGCTAATTATGATTCCTATGAATTCATAATTTCCTAAAGTATGACCGAAAATGATTTTAGGAAACGAAATTACTAAAAAGCTGCTATCCAACAAACTTTCAAAAACTTTTGAACTTATTTATAAGGGTATGTGATTATAAGAATAACAATTTCAAAAATGTTTTTAAAAAATGTCTAAAGAAACTGAAGAACGCTTGGAAAAAATTAAGAGAAAAGGTTTCAAAATGAATTTGTTATCTTTTGCAACTTCTATATTATATAATATCGATTTTGAAAAATCGGACAATATTATTAAAGATTATCTAGGATTTTTTAAAAGTTTATTACCATTCATTATTCATGAAAATTTCATTTTTAAACTTTGTTTCTTTAATTAAATAATACAATAAACTCTTGAAACTGACTCTTAGTTAAATATATAGCTACATTTCTTATTTACAAAATTGCTTTTGTAGAGGTGAAATTATAATCAATAAGAAATACTTGGTTTGATATTTCGAAAGGGGACATTAGACTTTAATTTTGACATTTATCTAAAACATTTAAATTGAATAAAAAATTTAGAGTCCTTTTCTCTGGAAATCCTTTCTTCTGTTTCTTTTAATTGGGTTTGGCTAGGAGATCACTAATATATATCTATGTTTATGTAACAACCTGAATGAGAAGTACTCGCAAGAAAAAAACTTATTTTAAAGGCTTTTATTGGATACCTCTTTTTTTAAAGAATAATTCATCAGAATTTTCTTCTGAATCGACCACCAAAGATTAAATATTCAAATAATAACGAACATTTAATTTTTAATCATAAGAAATAAACTGTATGAAAAATGCGATCCACTTAGACGAAACAGGGCTGTTGGAAAATTTAGCAAACATTTGACCTGTAATATCTTGGGACAACGCCAACATGCTGCAAAATGGGCCAAACTGTTACTAAGAACTAGAAACTGACAAATAACCATAACGAAGAACCATTTTATTTAAACAAGCAAATCTAATTTAACCCAATTCAGCGACATTCATTTGAATCTCAAATTAAAACATTTAAAAAACAGCCTTAAGTATTAATATAATAAGATCATTACTTAAGAACATTCAATCTTTTAAATTTGCTATCAAAAAGTAAATTTCTGACAGATATAAATTATTTTTATGCAATTATCTTGAGTACAGTCATTTATCTTCTATGGTAATTGTAATTTTCGTCGATTTGATATCTTTTTCTAATGTATTAATGAAAAATAATGACTTCTATGAGTTGCATAAACAAAAACTGTTACACGAAGGAGCATACACATGAAAAAAATGTTAAATATTGGGAATGAAGATGGAAATACGAGTAATAAGAATTAAGTATACATAATTTTAGGATTTAAATTATTTTCACCATTATTTTTGCAAAAAGTATTTAATTTGACTTAAATCTTGTTTTTAACTCATAAAAAAACATTATTAAATTTTTATAATTGAAAATATATATTACATGTTCAGTCACAAATTTTTTATAAGAAATAATGTTTATTTTATCCTAGCAAATAATCATACATATGCATTGCAAAATGCTTTCATTAATTCCAAGAAGATTCGCTTGAAACAATAAAAAATATTATTAGGTTTCACTTTTTACTCAGCCGAAAATATTTTTCAGCTATAAATGATGAGCGACACTTACTGAAATAAGTTCTTCCGGCTATATAATTAAAGATGACTCTTCCCTTAAACGGATCTTCACCATGCAGAAGACATTCGTTAAGGGCTCTGGCGTATACATATACAGCATCATACAGATACGCTCCTTCAGCGGGTACCTAAAGTTAGAAATATGCTTAAGTTTAAATTCCATGAAAATGAGTAGAAATAATATATATAATTCCTTTATATACCACTATCCTTTTATATGTTCATCAAAATAATGGAAACAAACATATAAACACATATTAAAGTGTCATTTTTAAAGCACTTTGTAAGCATTCAATAGTAGCCACAATTTTTTTATGCCGGTGTCCTAACAGAGAGGTAACGTGTCTTCCCCGCCCCGGGTTCGAGACCCAGTAAAGTGCATGAATGTATCCTCCTGTGAAAAGGGGATGTACAAGTGAATGTGATGAGCGTGTAGCTAAGTCGTACTCTTGGCCCTAGTTGGCGCTACTTCAAACAAGATACTTTAATTTCGGCTTAAATTCGCCGATGCATCAGCGAGCTTGTCTATAACAGATGCCGATATAACTGTCTATAACAGACACCGTCTATAACAGCAGCAGCAAAAACAACAGTATTTTTAATACATATAACAATGTCTATTCTGGTAGTATACGTTAGCTTTATTGAGATTCTTGAATATTCTTGGATATTTTTCAAAAACCTAAAATATTGAATCTCTCAGATTTTTAAATATCCAAAATTGTAAGAGTTCATTTAGCTGGAGCAATAGAAATAAATAAAAATCTCATCTTTTTGGCGTTCCCAGTGTTATAATGTCTTAAGTTCTGACAGAATAAATACAGCACGGCAGGACAAGCTTGACGAAGCATAATAGTGGGTAGTAGGAGAAATCCTCTTAAAGAGACTGACGGGTATTGCAGCGGATTTTAGTGCCTAAAAAGTGAACAATTACAGCAATAGTGACGGCTGAACTCAGTCCCCATCTGATTATCCAATATCAGTGATGACAGTTTGAAGGCACCTTCATAAATAGAACATTTATGACAGAGCAGCGATTCCCAACCCGTTTGTTATTGATGTTAATAGTCAAAATCGTCTGCAGTGGTGTTGTGATGTCACACTCACTAAACCTGATCGATAAGTGGAAGAAATTAGTACCATCATGTTAAACAATTTTCCCTATAACATGACGGGTTCATTTATGAGGACACCTGCATAAATTTATGATCGTGATTGTCTCAATCTAGCTGTGAAGTACGGAGGTGGATCTGTCATGATATTGGCAGTCATGTCTTGAATTTCTAATGAACCAATCGTAGCCCTAAAAAGAAGGATCACTGGGGAGAAATGTCAGTAAAAGTGGTCCATCTTATGATGTAGAGTTTATTTCCTGCAAGGTATGGTATTTTCGATGATAACATATCCATGTAGAAAAACTTCTTCAATGGTGATTTAAATATACGAAGATAAAGTTAAATATCTGGGTTGGGCTGCATAGTCACCCGACTTCAATATAATCATGATTGAGAAAGTTATGAAATCGTTATGGCCTCCTTTAGGGCCTTCAAAACGGAATTGATATCATTCACAAGCATATCTCCCAGAACTTTAACATTAATCTTCAGAAAAAATGGCAAAAGATTCTTCAAAACATGATTCAACACTTGTGTGAACTCATTCATAGGTGAATTCAAACTGCATTTCATGCCAAAGGTGGTTATACACCATAATAATAAAGAATTCTTTATAATTCAAATGTGTTTCCATTATTTTGATAACCACCTAAAATTAAATTATAAAATTAATGCATTATAAATATTATGTAAAACACTGGGGGTATTGGCTCAGAGGTGATCGTTCTCTTTTCCAGATCTAAATTACGATCTGTGGATGAATGAATGCAATGCATGTATGAATTCCACCCCGTGAAAAGGGTTTGTGCCATGAGTGAGCTCGAAGTCAGACTTCTGCCCTCGGGTGCTCAAGGGCCCATAAGCTCAGATGATACTGCACCCCTCCTTCCGTTGGAAGGTTGAACACGAGATCAGCAACAACAATTGTAAAGATTGTGAATAGCTTGAAAGAAGAAAATACTGAATTTCACTGATAACTAACTATTCTAATCAATGTTTCTAAGCTTTATGATTTCTATTAGAATACTGACTAGTAGTTGGTGGATTCAATATTTGTAAGAAACAGGAGAGAGTCAAATATGCATAATAAAACTTTTTGTTTTAATTTTTTGAAAAATTTCATTTCACTCTGAAATTTATGCTGGTTTATTTTTGAAAAAAAGTATTTTACCACTTAAGAGATTAACCGGAAAAAAAATTAAAGGCATGGATTATATATTTAAAGGGAAACTCTATTAAAAAATTACGCTACAGAATAGTTAAAATATCTTCAATTTATCCGAGGCTCAAAACATCACGAAACATTGTGGAAATATTGGGCAATATCTTGTCCTAATATCGTGTCCTTGGATAATATCATGTCAATTCCAGTGCATGGAATGAATATAGAAATAAATGTTTGATTTTTAGAGTAATTCTCTTATGAATTATTTATTACACAAATCTTGCATTTACCACGAGAAAAACCTAAAATATCATCGCTAAATGTATTAAAGCGGACCTGAAACTACTATTTTTTTACACGGTTATAAATGAAATAATTTATCTTGCTTTTATAAATAACCTTATTTTCCAAAATAAAGCAAAGCGACATTCATTGTGGGCTCAAATATTACTGATGAATAATTGAAACAATGAATATAATCCAAGATTTTAATTTCTTTCCAATTTATGTTCATGAATAAAAAGTATTCTAAACACTAACAACATTTCATTTATCATCACATGTTTCTCATGTGAATTTTTGCTATTTTAGTTATTTATTCTTAAGAAACATAAATATCTATTATAAAAAGCAATAAATATCTAAGAATTAATAAGAGCAAACTCTATTCTTGGCTGGTATTAATATTTGATTCTCAAATTTAGGTACTTCTAAAGCGAAATAAATTATGTATCTCATTTATTAAAATTTCCAAGCATTCTATCTATAAATAGAAAACCAGGCTATGTGAAAAATCTTCACAGTTTAATTTACTTCTGGTTCCTTTCAAAAAAGTTAAAAGAAAGATATTTCTTAAAAAGGAAAAAATCAAATTTCTCTTGTCTTTTAGAATGTTCTTTGCCCTTTGTATAAGCGATTTATTTCAATACTCTCTTTTTAATCTAATTCAATTGATTGCTTTTCTATTGTTAAATTAATTTCTTTTCCTGAAAGTTTTCATTAACAAAGCCAATATAGAATAATAGGAAAAGAAATTCACAGTTTTTCATGTTGCTATTCAGTTTAAATTCAGCGCAATGCAGATACCCATTTTTATACAAGAAATGAAACATTCAGATCAAAGAGAATTTTCGAAGTCATTGTGTTTGATTTGCAGTTGCAGAAAAGGAAATCCGTAATGGATCTTAAATAATGAAAACGTTATTTTTATTAATGGAATAAAAAATGAAAAACGTCACGCTTTCTTGCAAATGTACCGTTATTTTGTTGTTCTGTGTTTTAAAATCTTTTGAAACGCTGTTCGACAAAAGAAAAGAAAATACGCATGCTAGATCTTGAAAAATAAATTTGAATCACACTCGATGTCTTTTTAGTATTCTTTGCATGAAAACACGATTTCTTCAAATTTGACACCTCACACAAACAATAGTTTTCAAAATAATTAGCAACACCGCTATGATAATTTCTGAATGAACTTTTAAAATAATTTTAAATAGATAACTAGGTTAATTCTTTATGAAAACAAACAAATTTGTAACAAACTTTAACTCACACGACAGAAAGTTGATCAACACCCATGATGAATTTTTCCTTAACATTTTAATTCTAGATACAATTTGAAATAAATTTCTTGCTTTTCCTTCAGATGCTTGAGTATCCTGATAAACCCACGTATTAGTAGGTTCAAATAACAATCGGATACCATACCATTAGAAATGAAATAAATGAGAGTTCAACAAATTGCAAGGTTATTTGAACAAATTTTCAAACAGTCTATCCAACTGCTAATTAAAAATATGTAATTTTAAATTTGTAAATTTGAGCAATTTAAATACGTTTAAAAATAAACTTATTGTACTTTCTTAACTTAAATGATATTTTACTATGTTTCATAAAATATAGACTTAAATAATAAAAAATATGAAATCAAGAATATAATTAAAACCATTTAAAGTAAATCCAGTAATTAAAATATTAATTATTTTCCAATCAAGAGTTTTTTTACCCTTTTTTGCGTGGTGATGGAAATTTCCATCCTAACATTTAGTGAGCAAAAATATGTTCTCAAAAGATATGTACTATAAATTGGTCGTTGCTAGGAATAAGGAAAATAGCCTTCAAAAAAGAATCAAATGTCACAATCATTATAACGAGTTTGAACTTTTCATTCAACAGTATATCGTCGTTAGAAGAAAGGTGAGATTTCTTGAATATTATTTTATAACTAATTTCAGGTTTTTTTTTGCTAATAAAAGTCAAAATAAGCGGAAGCATTTAAAAGAGAATGTCATTAAAGATTTTGTACTTATTTTAACATGTGATATCCTGGATTTTCTGCTTGATGGATATTTCCACCATACTTTGTAAAAAATATTTTATATTATATATTTATACTAGGATTTTTTAAACATTTTTTTATATAGAGCAGGGATTAAATACTCTTGATTTATTTCACATAAAAAGGAAAAATATAATCCAAAGACGAGCTAAATGTAAGAACCAAAAATGATTCATCTCCATACCCTTTTCATTCCTCCCAGGCGACTAACAGGGTTTGGAAAATTGAAAGGAGGTAGCTGCATGTACTTGTTCACTTTCACAGTGAAGTCTTCGAATCCCACTGGAGGAGAGCCAACAACCCCAAGATAAGATTGAAACGCCTTTTTAGCCACATCTTCTATCTCATCTCGCAGCAAACCTAAAGAAATAACAAAAATGTATACAAGTCAAAATATTAAGCTAAACACAACTCTGTTTAAAGTAATATATCAAAAGCTGATAAAATGACATTGATATTTCCTCAAATATAATATGCGAGGCTGAAACAATCACCTAAAATACACTGTATATATGAAAAATTTGAAATTTTTTTCTATGCAGTACATGTTATAAACTATATCCCAGGTAGCACATCCTGTAGCATAATATTGTACAATATTGTGCGATATTATATGATATTAAACAATATTCTACAATATAAAACAATATTGCGAATGTTGATCAATATGGTACAATATTTGTGTGCTAGTAGGGGTGCTTTTGTGAAATTTTTATGCATGCGTATCATACATTTACTAAAAAAAATAATTTTGTCAGTGCATGTGATCAGGCAGAGGCTTAAAGAAAGTCATCGATTATTTTGTAAAACCGTTATTCGGATATAATATTTCTAACTAAATATGAATTGAAAATATGGTGATTTTATGTCACTTATACTTTTAATGATGGTGAAAAATATCTCATGTTTATATATTATTTAAATAATTAATAATAATTAATATCAAATTATCTGAAATAAAATTTAGAAAAAAAACTGTTATATTATAATTATTTAATAAGATTTCTTATTATTCATAATTAAGTAAAAAAATTGATTAAGAGTAGTGCCCTTTGGTATTATCTATGTTATTTCAAATAGTTACTTTTTGGACAGCTTTAAAAGTACATCAATATTTGAGCCTTAATCATGTCAAGTGCTCAATCATTAGAGAAACTTGTTCAAAAGTTATACGTTATATAATTGAAAGAAAATGAAACAGGAAATTAGTGAAATTCTCCTTCAACTTTTGCAAATTATTTTAACAAACAGGAAATAATAATTCATCCATCTCAAATATTTTTAACTTATACATTCACCTGACTGAAAATATTAAAATGCTCCAGATTTTAAATTGACACAGAATCTATTAAATTTACCTCTTAGAATCAATTTATTGAAAAGAAATAATGTTATGGTAAAAATTAAAATCCCCACGTTTGCAGAGCAGAAACAATAGATTTTAATAACATTAGTAATTGAGATACTGGGATGAAAAACTTTATAACTTCAAAATTCTAATCAGCTTTTGCATTTTACAATTTTCTGAATCTTCTTTAAATTTTTAAAAAGAATTTCTGAATTTTAAAAAAATAAACTTGTTTAATTAATTTGCCAAACTCAATTTGATAATAATCCAAAGGCAAACTATTTGATGCCATAGAACATTTTTCCTTCTAAAAATTGCATACTTTTTTCTGTATTTTATGTTGATAATCGTTTTCTATTATTCCTTTTACAAAGTAATTTCATCATAGATTCTTCGTACGTTTTCATCGAATCCTTTGTGAACATTTTGTTTCGAATACTATGCATAAAATAGAATTCAAAATGATTATTTAATCGTATTCTGAACTAGTGAAGGTTTTATTTAATTAAAAATATTTCCATAATTCCAGTATGTTTGATTTATATTCTGCTCCTTTAAAGCAAAAAAAGGAATATATTCCTTGTGACTTATATCAACATATTCAATTCACTTTTCGAAGTTATTAATGTTTATGTTTGCATTGGTTTTCATTTTCATAGAAAAGTTAGGGGATTCGAATGAGACTAAATCCATTGAAGACATGCTTAAGTTTCTTGATTATTAAGTAATATTGCGATGGATTCTGTTTGCCTTAAATAAACTTACTTTACTTTCAAAATCTTGCTATTGAAAAAGAAAATAAAGTAAATAATTAGTTTGGCTGAATGATTAAATGATATTCAGCACTGAATAGGAAAATTATATTTATCTAGTGCCTGCAACTAGAGCTTAAAATAATGCTAACTATCTATATCACTATATGAAAATCAAAAATTAAACAAACAAGGACGTTTTATTAAATAAATCAGTAAATGAACATTTACATTAGGATTAGAATAATCAATATTTTTTATAAAATTATATGCGACTTAAATGTGATAATTAAATGCATTGTAACTATAAATAAATAATAAATTTCCATATGATAAAATTGTATTTCTTTTTGTTTTAACACCAGCGGGTGACCGAGCTCCGCTCGGAGAAAACAGGTATCGAAGCTAACTCGAATATTTAAATTTTCAATTTTGATTTATCAAAACAATACATGCCATAAGAAAATTTGTGAAACCATTGGTGAAAAGATAACCGGTCAAAGTGCACCATTGTTAACTATTCTGAACAAAGTTAGAGTTTGGAAAGGGAACTATCCTATACAAAGGTAAAGTTTGAAAAGTCATAGGAAATAAAATGTAATTGATAAAAAAAATTATACAATTAAAGAAATGGTACAAATTGCGTTCTGCATGTTGAAAATGTGGCTTGAAATCTGATGAATGTTGAAATGTCAGACGGTGTCGGACGTTGACGGTGATTTGAAATCGAAATCAGTTCCTTAAATGTTTTTTTTTTTTTTGGAAATTTGAATATTTGGAAATTGGAATTTTGAACGAATCAAAAATAACGAATCTTTTTAGTTAACGAACGAGCGCTAAATTTAAAATTTCATTAACAAATTTCCCTTAATAAAAAGCAGTGGAATTAGAATCGTACTTTTTTAAAAGAAAATTTAGTAAAAATATCAAAGTTATCCGTATTTTTTTCTGATGAATGTTGAAATGTCGGAAATGTGGGGCGATTTTCGACTTGGCAACCATTCCTCTTATTATAGTATAAGATAAAATTAAAACTTAAGCTCCAAGCATGCGTTACGAGTAAAAGGGAAAAAATATCTTATTAATATGTTGCCATCAGATTGACAAAAACTCAAATTTAAAAAAAAAATAAATTATTATTGCGCATTAAACATATAAAAATGCAATTTTCATCACGTGTCTGCATGAAAAGAAAAAAATATATATATGAATATTGATGTAGATGGCATATTGGCTATAGATGGCAGCACGTTACCACTTGAAAATTTAAGTAGCCATTATGGCGAACTAATAAAGTTTGAAAATATCCTATCTGTAACTCCAAACTGCTCAACCGTAGCGCTTCAAAACCGGCGCCAATTGATTCCTCGTGGCCAAAAACCCCAGATCCCCAAGTTTACCGGAGTTTATTGATTCTGGGGCGATTTTCGACTTAACAACCATTCCTCGTATTATAGTATAAGATATAAACAACTACAAATATAATCCTACTTTACCCAGATGCAAACTTTAAAAAAAATGGGATTTAATATGAAACAAATTACAGCTTGTTGTTTAATATAAAATTCTATCAGTAATGAACTTTGCAATGAGCAAATTTTTTCTTAATGAATTTTTGTTTTGTTTTGTGTTTGAAATTTCAATATTTTCATCGAAGTATCAGCAGCATATAAATATAACTTTTGTATTAAATAATATTAATTAAATTTCTATTGAATAATGCTATTATAAAAAAAATTAATTCTGAAATAGATATAAAAATTACCTTTCAGATATCTCCTTGGATTTTGAATTTCATACTGTTCAATATCTACACCAACAACATAGTAATCTCCTTTGTTTAAAAGTCCTCTTTTTTCCATGCTTACCATGAGTCCGAGATGTTCAAAATAATAGCCGAGTACAACATAAACTGCAAAGATAAAACAGAAAATCGCATGATATTTATTAAAATATTGTTTACATCTAAAATAATAAAAAATAATGAGTTCCATTCTGAAGGTATTCAAGTATTACTTTATGGAATATTTCATTTGTACGTTGGAATCAATTATTGCATTTTAAAATTTGGGTTTCGTAAATTCATTTTAACAGATCAAATTTCGAATCTTTTGACATTATTTAATATAAAAAAGTAGAAAATATCATTAATTAAAAAATAATAAATCTTGTACAGAAAGAAAACTTTAAAAAAAGACAATATATCAAAACGTAGTGATTTTTTATGTCAAGAATATTTATTGCCTGGATGACCATGGGGGAAAACATATTTTAGAAATCTTACTATTTGGACCGATGAATTATATATTAGAGAATAAACGTAGCAAATAATTGATTCCAATAAAAAATGACATTCCATTTAAATACATTTTTAGAAATGTATCTTGTATTATATTATTTTATCACATTGGCTAGATAATCGAGGAATTTATTTTTAATGCCACAAAATCTCCATTTTTTTTCACGAGATTATGTATTTACACTTCAAAAGAAATGAAAATGCTTTATAGTAAATTTTTCAAGTAATAATAAAGTTAATAAGATTTCTTTATTAAAAAAATGCGCACCTATCACTTAAAAAAAGAACATTTGGATAGACTTGTACATACATCAATGTGCTTAATTAGTTAAATAAGATACGGTCAATAAGTATGTTATTATTTTTTGATGATGTTTTTAAAAAATGATAATTTTGCACAGACTCTTTTCCTACTGTTTATATAACTCTCACACATATTTTTCATCAGTAATTGTTTATTTAATAAAGAATTAAAATGTATTTTTAAAAGGGTACATGTTAATTTTTTCCTGATGGAAAATTTCAAATTCTGATACTGCTGGTACTAAAAATATAATTTAGCTTCACAAAAATAAGTAGAGAATTTTTGAAATATCATGTAGCCATTTGCTTTATATTGCTTAGTGTTTCTTATTCTTGAGGCAACAACTAAGTTATTATTTGTATATACTATTATATTATACACTAAATATAGAAATAATAATTTATGATGGGAAGGTGCCAAAACTTATTTTCAATTGTGTGCTCGATGAAGGAAATTGATATGTAATTCTATGAATTTTAAGTCAAAACTATTCATTTAATATAAGATAATCTTATTGCTCTAAAGAAGAGAGGTTTATGCATAAATGAGAAAACAGCATATTTTTTCAAGAAATATATTGCTGTGGTTTTAGCGTAGCGGGTTCGGATTGAATGGACTTTACTTGAGGACATCACAAACAAATTTATTTACAGGTATCTACAGGATGACTTGAGAAAAGAAAACTTCACATAAAACCATCCAGCAGTCAACAGTCACTTACAGCGTAAATACAAGCTTTACGCACAATAAACACAGACTGCAAAACAGATATCGTATAGCACAACAACAGTCAATCACAGCGAGCTCAATATAAAGAGTTAACAGCAAACGTAAACATAGCTTACTCATAACAAATGAGGAAACGTAATCCGCTAGTCCAGAGAGACACTTCTCTTCCGAGTGGAAAATCCCTGCCGAATCCACGACAACCCGTCCCTTATATAGCCGAGCGCGCGAGCGAGCGAGTGATCGCCCCAAAGCATGTGGAGCTTCATGAACGATCCAGTGGCTACCAGATTATTCTTTTCGCCAAATTAACTCTGTAGGCTCAAAGCTCCTCACCAAACGCCGCCAACCTTGTTGCCCCCAGCGGCGCACTCCCGCTCGTAACAATTTGTCAGATTCATTTCATTGCTGTTTCAATTATTTTAACTATCTTAATCAAGAAAGCAAAATAATGCAGCCTATAGTCAAAGATCAGATTTTCGATTACAAAGGGTTAAATTTTGGGAGAGTAAAACACAGCTGTTATACATAAGTGCAAATATTTTCAAAAATCCAATGAATATTGAATCTTGGCGGAAGGAACTTTCATTTTCATGTATATTAGTTGGTAAAAAATGTTTAATTTACAAACTTTCAATGATTTCTTCTCGTCCAACAATAAAGCGCGTCAGGGAGTAAATCTGTTAAATGAGATGCGAAGTTTGTGATATTTGTGAATATGTAATTTTCCTAATGGGTGAAAAAAATGACAAATAATCATATCCGGGTCAATGGTTTAAAAATTTCAAATTTAGATTCAATATTCTTAAAGGAATAGTATTGTCAGTTAGCAGCTGATTCAAACAAAGATCATATTTCTGTCAATTAAGAAATTGTAAAACAAAAGAATATAATAAAACTTTTCCATCCGAACTTAAATATCAATATTTAATTATAAATAACAAAATTGAAATGGTAGGTTCATGGAGTTCTCGCCCGAGATGGGCTATCTCCGGTCCTTGCGATGTTGTAATATGATTGTCTGGGACTAAGATGACCTGAACTGATTTTTTTCTCATGTTGGAATAAGGGGTGAATGAGCTTGCACTGAACTGCAAGTTACCATTGGCTACTTATGTGTTACCCGAATATCTGGATTTCACTTCGGATACAAGAGATGAATTGGTTTGGGTGTGAGAACTACATTGGGTTTTTGGATACTTATGGTGGCGAATGTTTAATTAAGGGTTTCGAATACCGTTTGTTTTGAATTTTTGAGAAGGCTATTAATTTAATGGTATACGAAGTAAACACATATCATGGAAGGTGAATAACAAAGTTATAATGAAATTTAGCTATTGTGATTCCAGAAAAAGCAAAACAGTGCAAGTAATAAATAAAAGATCTTAGTTTGAATGCACTTTACTTTTGATAAATTACAATTTACCGCGAGATTTCAATGCAAATAATAAAACTAACAAATGTCTTTTCGTCATCTTATAAGCTTGAATACTTCCTTTAGCACCACATTAACTTTGAATTTATTCAAAAGTACGGAATTACTCAAGCTAATGACCACAATTGTCTTGAGTCTCTCAAAATTAGGTTTGCGTGTATTTGTTGTGTCTCTAATTATTGGGATGTTTAAGAATAATAGTTTTATTTACATTTTAATGATGTAATTAAACATTTGAACTACACGGAAGCAGTGTGAGAGAGCGTTCAGAAGGGAAAAATGGGATCTGTAAACTCAACGGAGCCTGTAATTTACAGATATCTGATATGACTTATATTATTTATTTATAGATATATATTATTTACGATATATATAAATGATTTATGGTAGATATATATTATTTACGATATATATAAATGATTTATGATAGATAGATATTATTTACAATATATATAAATGATTTATAATTGACATAAATGATTTATGATAGATATTTATTACACATCTTTGGTTTTTTGTTCCTCAAAAACTAGTAAAAAATTACGTTTATTCATGGTATTAACAAAAAAACATTCAGGATGTTAATTGAAAAGAACTACAATCAGTTCATGAGTGGACTAAAATGAAAAATTACAGAAATTTGATATATAAAAAATGTGCATAGTAATTATTTTATATGAAATAGAAACATTAAAACCAATGTAGAAACTTAAATTCCTGCAGGAAGAGTTTGGATATAAACAAGTTATTTGTAAGAATTCATTTTTTTAAAAGTTGGAACTATACTTGAGCAAAAAAGAAATGTTCTATAAACTTTAATTATCTGACTCAAGAGAAACTAAGTCTTTCGAAAACAGAGACTTTTATTTTAACAAGAAAAAGAAAGAAAAAACAAAATTTAATACAGTTTCTAATCTTTTTAGATTATAAATCCATTCTTTGTTATTTTTTCTAAATATATACGGCATATAAAATATTGAAAGAAAAATAATCGGAAAATTACACAACATTTTTTTATAACAAGCGTTATATATAAAAATTTTAACTGTAATTTTTTATTATTCAAAGTTAATATTTTGAATTGCATATCATACACTTATTTTTTGCATGTTCCAAATCAAATTGTATCCAAACACAAAATAGTTATATTTTTAGGGAAAATAGGTTGTATTAAAAATAACATTTTTTTTAATATCAAAATTTATTATATTTTAAAATATTTTTAAAATATTTATGTTAGATGATTCTATTTATTTATTTTCTAAATTTTTATTTAATGGAAGAAACAAATTTCCAGGAATTATAAGTTCTGAAAAGTTTGGTTTTTACTTCTTTTTGAGAAGTTTTAAAAATTTATATAATTATTGCTGCATTTTAAACTAAATTAACACGAAGAAAATAGTTTATATTTTTCAAAGCATCCATGATGCATAAACATGTCTGACATTTAGGACAAAAATATAAGAAAACTAATGAGCTACATCTGTAGCAATATAAGAATATGCTTTCAACTATACCACCGTTTATTTAAACAAATAGAAAGCTAAATTTTTTTAGGAAACAAATTTTCTTGTTTATTTTTTAGGCAAAAGTTCATGGGAATTCGTACAGTCAAGTAAAAATTAATTGTATATAAACGAGGCTTCATAAATATAAAAATTGAAATAGTTTTTATTGTTATTAAATATCATCTATAGATCATAGATAAACTTTATATGCTTCGTTCTTGATTTGCTGGAATTTAACTAAATAGTGAAGCTTAAGCGATTCTGATTCTCATTTTTATTAATTTAGGTTCCCTAAATAAACCATCTGAAATATTTTTTTTTGTTTTGTATATCAGCTTAAAATTATACAGAAATTACATTCTTTGTTCGTGATTTTCTAGAATTGAGCTAAATAGTAAAGTTCCAACGATTCTTATTCTTCATACATTTATGCCTCCACAGTGTATGCAATTTCTAGTTAGGACTCCTACAGCATCAGAGGTACTTTATTTGATTTCCCTGTCCTCCAATTCTCGCAAGGGAAATATTTTATGTGTGGCCATCGTAGTTTTACCCTCTTCTATCTCCTTCCTGTCTTATGTTTTAATCCACCATAATAAGAAAAGAAAGGATTTTTTTAATCTTCTGTTTGCTTTTAAAGCACATATTAAATGCTATGTCAAGCAGGAAATCAGAATATTTCTTTCCAATTCTGTGGAAAGTTAATAAAATTTAAAAGAAATTTCAACTGTATAATTCTCAATTACCTACAAGGGTCTTCTGGATAATTGTACGGAAATCTTGTAACATTTAGCAATCTTTCAACTTAAGTCTCACTAAAAATATGATATTTTAAATTAAATGAAAAAATTATGTTGTCATAAATAACTTTCATAAGAGAAACTGCACTTAACAAATTAAATCATTTTGAAAATTCGAATTAGTCTAGGCCAAGTAATTTCTCAAACACATTTTATGAATTCCCAATATTGCATTATGCTCAAAAAGTCTTACAGTCATTAATAAAGATAATACCTAGTGTGAAAATAACTATACACATATTTTCTGACAAATTAATTAAAATAACATGTTGAAACTTCAAAAAAATAATCCTTAGTATGCAGAAGGTTGTCATTATAAGTTTAGATATAATCAGTTTTGTATAAGAAAAAAAAATCACAATGGTATTGTTTATTACAGTCATACTCAAGTTACATAAATATTTAGAGTAATAAATGATATTTTCTCCTTTTAAAGTTTATCTTTTGCCGAATGCATACCTTTTAAATACTGGAGACTCGAATTTTAACTTGTTCTGGTGAATTCATGAAAGAAAACCTTATAGGAAGAACCAAGTGACTTTGCATGCTGATTTAATCTGTAACTCTTGAAGATATCAAGATTCTTGTATTTTAGAAATAGGATCAACAGATATAACTCCAGATGAAGAAATTGATTTTATAATTTTCAGTCAAAGCATATATAGGTGGTTCCTATACACTCAAAACAAGCTGAGGTAAATATTCTTATATATATTTATATTCAGATCTTTTTATGTGGTTAAAATCTAATGCTCTGGCTTGGAAACACTACCAGAAAAGAACAGACCAGATAAGATTAATTATTTATTAATCAACATATTATCACCACCAATCTTTCTAAATCTATAATACCGATTCATACTCTTAAGATATTATATATTTAAAAGCAAGTCTTAAGCTGCAAAGCTATATTAGTCTAAAATTAGCATAAATTCGTTGAAAATGGGATAATTTTAATGACACATTGATTCACATTTCGCATAACATTAAATATTCTTAAAGTAATATAGTATGCAAGTTTGTGATGTGTAAATCTCCTAGTTTGTATCTTAGTTCGAAAGGAAATAAATACTTTTAGTTTTTTATTTTAACAGATGTAAAGTCTCTTTATTATATTTATATATTCAGATAAATATACATTCTAATTTTAAGTAGTAACTTAATTTTTTCACTTCTTTTCTGTTTAGTTAAATAATTATAATAAAGACTAAATTACTGTAACAATTAGGATACCCGTTTTACAAAAGGCAATAAAATGAAGGACAATCATGTTTTTAGTGCATTTAAGAAAGATTTCTCATTAAAAGATAATTTAAAATGTTTGACAGAAAATAAAAACTAAATCGTCCTGCATAGGGAATAATAAATAGTTTTTTTAGTCATCTGTAAAAAATAATTTTTTTTTTACATACAGCAATATAATTTTGTTCTCCCCTTTATGTAACTAGAAGTTAAAATATGATTAATTAAAAAAAGTGCATTAATCTGTTTTTAGATTGAAAGAAAATATTATGCGTTATGACCATTTTGAATTTGTTAGAAATAAATTGCTGGGAATAAATTTTTTTATAAAAAAACATCTCATTCATTGAGTTTATATTTAATTTAAGTATAAGAATCAAATTACTCGCCAGAATAAGCACTTTATATAGACAAAGGAAGGATGTTAACTTACAGATCCGTGGTCTAAAGAATAGGGTCTATGAGGCATTGATAAGAAAAAAAATTATTTTATCATAAATTGACTTTGTGTGTGACAGAGTTTTAGTGATTCGTTTATGTAAAGTTAAGTGCAAATTTATAGTTCATAATTGGATTATCAAATCACACAAAGCTATCACAATGCATCTAAATGAAGTAGTGATTAAATTATCATTGGTAGTCAAACTTCATGAAATGTTAATATTAATAATTAAATAACGTAATTTGATAAAGAAAAATTATATTCTTTTTATTGGCAGGTTTTTCATGATATTTTATAGGAAATAGATTTAATTTATTAACTGTAAAATTGTCTTTTTTTCCTTCTCGGTTTTTCAATTCCAATGAATTTTTTAAAAAAAAATGTTGAAAATGGCTAAGTTTTTGGATTATTAAAGCAGAAATATTACTTCATTCATTAATTAAATAATTTGCAAAGTCCTTTAAATGCATTCAACTCATTTCCACAACGTATTGAAAAATTACACTGTGTTACATTTTTTCAATTATTAAACATAAAAATTCAGTAAATAAGGTAAGAAAACGTCTATAATTTCTATAATTTGTAAATAAAAACAGTATAAATTTCAATCAAAAATATTAAAATAAAGACTAAAAAAATCTATGCTAAACAAGGTATAAAAATTTCTATTACAAATTGCTTTTCAATTTTACTAATTATTATTGACAAATTTATTTCTTTACTAAAGTCAAATAAATACATATCTATATACTAATTTGATATTCAAGTGGATCTTTTTAATCATAAATTAGAATTCTGCTACTTTCCTAAAGAGAAAATAAAAATATTTATACAGCAAATTACAGTTTTATTCCAATTAATAATCAAGTTGCCGTGCAATCAATTTTAATTGGTTATTTAAGGTTTCAAATTAGGCAATTAGTAAGTCTTCACTGCTGGAATTCAAATGTTTATTTAAGATTAACTATCGACTGATTTACGATGAATTAGATTTGTATTCAGTCATGATTTGAGAATCTTTACAAGTCTTAATCATTATAATGGATGAATAATATATTAGATGATGTTTGAAAGACACTATTATATCTCTAATGGAATATAAATTTTTGATGTTTCATATTTCATAAACCTGCAAATGTTTACACAATTGTGGTGCATTTGTCAATGAATTAATTATGAAAGACGATACACAATGCGTCCTTAATAAAGCATTTCATTCGAAGTATCAATGAGCTGAGATTTATTGATGGGCATAATAAACTTATAATCTCATTAGAATAGAATATTCATATTAAATATAATAAAAAGGCAATTACAGTGAAATTATTTAGGATATTTTATTCAATGAATGCTTAATTTAGGTAAATCTCTATAGAAAAAATTGCAATAAGAAATCAATTCAATACTAGTAATTATTTCAGTCCCGTTGGCAATGGTACTTACAAATTCTGGTTTTCCATGTAAAGCTTATTATAGACGCAAAAAAAGAAAGGAAATAATTTATTGCTTCCGAGTTAAAAAAAAAAACGCACTTTGATAGTTTCTTTTGTATTCATTTTCAGCTCTATCTCTCATATCAAAAATAAACAATTCTAGAGAAAGAACTAGTTTTAATATAAGCGTAAAATAAAGGATAATTGAAAAAGCTTTTGAGGGTTATTAATAAATAGTTTTCATTATGTTCTTTAGTAAAAATACTTGATATTGTAGAATACATTGTAGAACACCTACATTAGAATAATTAGACATCTTGTCCTACTGGTGTCTATAGTTGGAACTATCCCTTTTGATGATGTCGCGTTCACTTTTTACCACGGATAGAGGAGTGCAGTAGCTTCTGAAGGTATGGAACCCTGAGCACCCGAGGGCAGAAATTTGACTTCTAGTTCCTATGAGGATGAAACACACACCCACACGCTTGCGCAGCCCTTTTTTACAGAGGGGCACAATCACACATCTCACAAATAGCATACAGAAGAACAACCATGCCCTAACCGAGACTCGAACCCGGGACTCCCAGAACACGGGGAAGACGTGCTATCTCTCTGCCAGAAAGCTGTCGAACTATCACTTTTACAACAAAATGAAGTTGTTATTCTTTATACACAAACTAAATATTTTATGTAAATAAATTTTATAAAGATAGTGCTTTTTTTTATTCATTATGAATTATTAAAACACAATTCAGAATTGTTTAAAAACTATTCTTTTTTCTTAAGAATTTAAACTGGAACGTTTGTATATAATATTGATTGGTAATTCCTAAGATCGTAAAATGTGCTTATTGAATACCCAGAAGTGCATTGCTCCACTGCAATCTTTAAATATGTATTATCACTATGTGATGTAAATGATGTTTTAAAGTGATGAAAAAAGATCAATTAAGCTATAATTTAGTGATATTCATAAAACTTATAATATTTTATATCAAATCTTTTACGGAGTTAAATATAAAGTAGAAAAAAGTTAATTCTAGTAAAAGTTTTTAATTTTTATATGTTCTATGAATTAATTATTAATTAAAATATCTGTAAAAAGTGAAAGTCAGGTACAAAAATGGGAACACTAAGTTTTTGACATTATTTTGAATTCCTTTTTACTCTGATACGTTATTAAATGGTACTAATAATTCTTCCAAACGATTTTAGCTCATTAAAATTCAACTAAAATCATATCTTTGTTTATAAAAGTTGTAAAAATTGCTGGGTGTAAAAACAAACGATTTTATTAAAAATTTCTACTTGGCATGTTAATTTTATTAACTATGTTGTTTATTTTCATCGCAAGTTTTAACAATAAGATTCTTTTTATTTTTTGGGGAAAAAATTTGCTTTTTTCTTCTATGCTATACAGGGTAAATTTATGTTTCTATTACAACAAACATTTTTTTACCAACGTCGTTTTTGTTTTCAGGTAAAAGCATTGGTGATTAAATTATAATATATTCTTAGTTATGTGAAGACAAACAAATTTATGATTAAAAAAAACGAAGCCAGATTCTCAATTTGGGAGAATTTTCAAAAAAGTGTTGGGAAAATTTCTTTAAATATTCATACCTCTTCTACTTTATAGATTAATGATTGGTAAAAGGTTATATCTACGTATTTATTCTATAAGGTAAATAATTAATCAATCCTTACTCAAAGCCAATGTTATATAATTCAATCAATTTGTTTTTTAAAATAAATAATTAAATTTCTTGGAGTTCTTATGCAGTTTGATGTATTTTTATAGCTAATTTTTACTATACGAATTAAATGTCATATGTATTTTTATTGAATTCTAAGAAATAGCACATATCCAAATTACCATACTTCGATGTATAACATCACTAAAAGTACATTAAAAAGAGACTCTTGTGATTATACAAGATTTTTTAAAACATTTTTTGATAAAATAATAAAATAAACAATGAAGTATTTTAATAATATTTTCCAAATAATTTTAATTATTATTCCTATTCAGTAAAGTTCATGGTATTAGAAGGAATCAGGTATATAAAAAGACTGCTTATAATGGCAGGAAATTTTACAAAAAAGTTTCTTAAGTTCAAATATTTTCTAGAGTGAAAGAATAAAAAAATAAAAAATGTGCTATTTTTAGATTGAAAAGCTTTAGGAGACCTCTATTTGTAAATCGATCTTATAGAATCTCCGAACACATTTCATCTTACAAGAGTATTGATTTTCTTCCTCAGTACCCGTCTTTGCCTTTACAAAAAATTCTGAACTAGGTACCAAAAGGTTGGATAAGTACTTATGGAATCCTTACAAATATTTATTTTTCGTAAATTTTGTTTTATAGACATTCTAGTATATATGGAATACATAAAATAATCTAATTCTTTTTTGAAATAATATTAGAGGATTTTTTTTGTATTATGTAAATAAAACATCTTTGAACAAATACATGAAGTCAATTGCTTCTTAGAAGCATTTTGAAAAAATAGAAGAATTTATAAAATTCAAAATGAAATATTGATATTCTTGACAATTGACTTTTATGACATAAAAAGAGCTTTTATTCATTTCTCGTTTAATTTGTCTTAAAAAAGAAAATTTTCTTAGTAATTTCGAAATTTTATGTTCTCATTTTCCACCGAACATTTATACATTTTTTCTTATCAACTTATGCACTTCTGTATTTTTCTCTGCAGCAGAAATGGGTTGTGATACCGGTTAGAATGAGCTATAACTAATTAGTCCATAATAAAAATTTATCTTTGAACCAAAAAGAAGGAAATTTCAGTATGATTCACATAAATTTGAACTGCAATGAAATCCAGATCTGATTTTATCCAAATTTCTCCTTCTTAAATTTTCCCAAGATTCGAATGGCTAATATCTAACCTTTATCCCAGAATTGACTTCCGCCAGATCCAGATTTCAGACTTTCATTCAAAAATCATTTTTAAACCCGAGTTTCAGGGTTAAAATCAATTCTTGTGGTCATCAAGAAATTTATAATTAACGCAAAATAGAGCTAGGTATATCGTTTTTGTAAAACTACTTGCGATAATCTATTGAATAGCTCGGAGATTGATTAAAAGTGTTCCAATTTCTCCAATTACATGAGAATTACGTCTGTTAACATAGTGATTGGTTCTCGCCATCCATATACCCTCTTATATTTACCCCATGGGGACACCTCATATTTGAGGATGAGATGCTTTCTATAAGGTGATTGGATCTCGTCACTCTTAGTGGGTTCACTAATAGTTGGAGGTTGAACTCCTCCCATCGATGATGGGGTGTACTTCCTACGGAGAGGGTTGTACCGTGGACGGTGATGCTCATTAGGACTCACCTATAGTTCCCACCAGTATTGCTGTTGAGGCGCACTGTCATTCAGTTTTATGGGTAATCCGTGTGCCTTCGTGGTGGATCGGATTGTCTGTCTATGACTTACCCTTGTATATTTGAATATTCATATACATTGAATTATTTTGTAAAGAAAGAAAAAATCTTTGAAGAAGATCAAATCAAACTTGAATTCACCGATACTATTTTAAAGATATGTGCCAACTCATCTGCTTGTTATCTTAGTTTTCGAATCATTCATTCATCCATTCAAAACTCATTCAGTCGTAGGTTAACGTAACAATAATAAAACCCTTTTTTGAACAACATAAGAATAATTTGAGTTGAAAGTCATAAATTCTAGTATGTCTGTAAATAACAAGAACAGTCTTCCTTTAGTCTAAACAGATATGACATGAAAACTATGAATAAAAACCATTTATCATTCATAATAAAGTTTAAAGAGCTACAGTCGCAAATATGAATTAGATTAGATTCAAAACTTAAGATACTCTGCTTTCTGAAAACAGACTTTAGTATAAAACTACCGAAGCCTGTATGTTGTTAAAAATGTCACCACAACAACATTTTATATTAATAGATATTAAGGTTTCCTTCTTCCAATTTTTAGGCTATTCAAATTTGGGACGGACCTAAATATGCTAGTTCTGCCCAAATTATAAAAATGGCGCATAATTTCGGTGTTATCGGTTTGGTTATATCAAGTGCATTTGGATATCTAACAACAGGGATATAATATACGCAAACGAAACCCACATAAAGTGGAATCAGATTATGAAATTGTGGTAATTTTTTATTCACGTTCTACTTTTGTTAAGTAAAGAAAAACAAAACAAAATTTTATTTACTTACTATTGGGAAATCATTTAGCAATCTTGGTAAACAAAGACTTAACAATAATTTTAAAAAAATCAGAAAACTGTATGTTTTTTCCAACCACTTCTATTTAGGAGTCTTAGACCTTCCATTAATTAAACTGATATAATTTAAATTAAATCTACACCTCATCTCGAAGCAACCGGAGATTCATTTGACTATCATCAAAATTTTGCATTGTGGTTTGATAATAAAGTTTACTTATGAGCTCTTCCTCTCAAAATATTAGTATTCTACGTCAAAAATTTAGTATTAGAACTACACAGTCACATGTAGTACAATTGCAAGGCTTCGTGTGATATACATTATCACTTCCTAATGTGAATCAGTTTTTCAAGAAGCTTTCATTCACAATTGACTTATGAGGAAGACGGCATCTACGATAATTAACTATTTTCTCATAATCATGATGTTCAAAAGATTTTATTTTCATTTTTTCTAATCACTACTGAAAAGCAAAATTTTATTAAGTTAGTTACATGATTATTTTATTGACATGATAATGTTCTACATATTTATTTCAGTTACATTCTATCATGTATATAAAACTAGAAAATTGTTGTTATTTTTTCATTTGCTTTCTTATAAGCTGCGTTCTGAAAGTCTGTCCGATTTTGTATTAGTCATAGTGAGATAAAATCTTTACACAGACCGAATTCAATATAAATATTTTATTTTATTTTATTAAAATTTAACGAGAAAGAGAGCTTCTGACAGAAAGTTTTGGAAAATTTGATTTCAATATTCTGTAATAAGGGTAACACTGCTCTGTAAATTATAGTGTAGAGTAAACAGGGAAAATAAATACACAAAAACTTGCTTTTGTAAGTATGTTAAAATGCTAGAAATATTTAGACATATTAATAAACGTTGAACAACTCGAGAATACTCGCATAACAATAAGTTTTTCCTTAAAATGTAATACTCGCATTACATTTTAAGGAAAAACATAAAAGGACAAATGCTTGGTCATACATAATAAAGACATATACCATGATCTTTACCTTGATGCAAAAATGATTTAATTAGCAATTTTCTTAGAATATTCACATCAGCGACTAATAATTTTTAAAAATTTTTATCATGATTTAGGGATCCCGAATCTATTTGTGTTTAAATTTACTATTAAAATATTGATTTCAGGAGCTTTTTGTAACGAATATTATAAAAATAAATTCTAGTAATTGTTATTAATAATGTTTTTTTATTTACATAATTATTTCACTATTTATATAATTATTTACTATTTTACTAGAGCTATTTTGTGGTGGACCTTGTAATTTTGAATCTCGATTAAATAACGAGAATACAATAACACCTGAGCTGGGATCTCCTATTCAAACTTCCACACCCCACCAGCTGGAGACCATTTGGCCCTGAAGGATTTAACATGCACCAGACTTGTTAACACGATGGTACTTTGGTTCAATCGGGTTCCGAACCTCAAATCCTCTACTTCCGAAGCCCACAACTTACCACCAGGTCACCGTGTCTCCGGGAACACACAAAACAAAACAAAGTAAACATATATTGTATTTAAAAAAAGGCATAGGAATTACAATTTAAATAACAAGGGAAAGGTTTGTCAAGTTATTTATGAAAGGAAGCGAATGATTATTAACTGCGAACAAATGTTGAAGAGGCTGTGCTATAATGTTCTTCCGAAGGTCATTCATGACTGAATTTCGGTTGGAAGTGTATTTATTATTATTTAAGTTTCAAGTGTTTAACATCCTGGCATCATCATTGGAGAAATAATACAGGTCTTTAGACATCAGTTTGAAATGTTTTCAAATAGTCTTTAAACTATGAATGCCCAGTAAAAAAAGGAGCAAGTTTAAAATTAGGTTCAAACTGACAAATGAGTAAACATCTCAGAATTTACGGAATAAATTCTTTCGTGAATTACAAATTAGGCAATAGGTTTTTCGAAATTACTCGCACATAACTGCTTTTAAAAGACTTTTTATTTTATTTTAGAATGCTTGTGGGGACGAAACCAATTAGCTCTGTTCCTTCTTTTGCAAAGCATTCAGTACCTTTACAGCTACAGATTCAAATATAATTTCGAGCAAAAGAAAGGAGCACATGTATGCATCTGCTTTGAAATGAAATCACATAAGCGTGTTATGGAAGATATTCGATTTTTGAATCAATTTTATTTGAGGTATAAAAAGATGAAAGGAAACGTTGCAAATTAGAAAAAAAAGAATGTTTTTCGTGTTTACGAAAACTAGAAACTGTTTGGTTCATGCAAAGTAATTCAGTTTTAAACATAATAAATTTTATCATTTTCATGGATTAAAGTAGGATTATAAAAATTATTTGTGTACTGTTCTGGCAGATAAATTAAAAGTATTTTTCATTTAGTTTAACTGAATGTGTACTGCAACATTATCCTGAATGGAACAAAGAAATTCATGAGAAATTATAAAAAAATATCTGTTTATTGAAACATAAAAGAATACCCAGAAAATAAGGAATTAATTTTAACAGAACAATATTATAAAGTTGATTACAAAAGAAGCTTAGAAGATTAAAAAATAATTAAGAATATAAATCATTTCTATATATAATTATAATGGAATTTCATATTTAAATGTTAACTATAATCGAACTTGTCAAAGCTTATTGATTGCTTAAAACTCTTTAAGCACTAAACATTAGTTGAAATTTCAACTAGTGCATCTAATTGCATTATAATAAAAATATATCTTTATAAATTATATCGGAATCCTATCATCTAGTACTTATTTGTAGCTAACTATTTTATGTGTAATGAATACTTCGAATAATTATTCCTTTTTATGATGAAGTGTGATTATGTATACATTATTACTTTTCCAAGATTTGGAGTATTTTTTGTACCAATTTGATATCATTACAATGATTCAATTCGAATTATATCTTGAAAATAAAATACATATTCATAGATTCTTTGCAAATCCTTGGGTGAGTAACAATGGGTTCTTGTAATAGTGGCAGAAAAAGTTTACGCTCAATCTAAGTATCACAGACTCAAAAAATTTAGAGACTCAAAAAGAAATGTAGATGCTCGTGTTTTACTTCTTTTTCGTCGCGGCAGAAACCACAGACGCAAAATGTATACTTGAACAATCACCTTTGACTTTACTAGTGACATTTTGGCGATCAAAGAAGCCGTAGTCCTTTACTTGAAGGATTCGCAGGCCACAGCCTCTACAGAAGGATTAATAATCTTTTCTGATTCTAGATCGTTCTTCGAAGCTATCAAAAACGGACAGACCAATATTTCATATGATGTTCATTCTCTCCTAGAACGATTGAGGGGAAATCCTGCGCACTGCAATGGATATCAGATCATGTGTATATCGAGGGAAACGAATGTGCAGACTTATTTGCCAAAGAAGCAAAAAAACTTGACCAAAAATGTATCCCTATCACACTTGCAGATGCAAATGCAATCACTAGATACAGGTTCTCTGAAATATAAACAGATCCCTACTTACAGAATATGATTTCCAGATCGTATGTTCCATGCAAACATTGTCTCGGACAACAGATTAAGTCCAGTCACATGTTGCCCAGCAGCCACGGAAAACATCATCAAAATAGGATTAGTCCCAGTTTGAGACATATTACAGGGGGCCCTGTATAGTTATGACGAACTATGTTTAGTGGAGGCAAACATTAAGACTTTTCAAAGAATTTGATGACTGTTAACCATATTTTTATCTCTTCAATATGAAGAACCTTTAAAACAAGAGGACAACAACTCAAAAATAAATCAACTTTTCAATGAATACAAATTTTTTAGAATTATTTTACGCATTTTATTAAATAAAATCATATTCCTTAGGATTATTTGAAGTGAAATTGAAGAATCTCATTTGAATAAACCTGGAATTATCTGTGCATAAAGCGATAGTTAAGGTAATTACGATACATGACACCTAACAAAACGATAGCATAAATTAACGATTGAGGGAATGTTGAAAGATTTCAAGATACAGCTCCCAAGACTCTATCCTTTGTGGGCAGTAATTTCCCCTGCTAATGTATGTAATTCAAGTAATACGGTTTATCACTTCTCCAATACATAGAATAATGAATAGCTTCATTTATTCTGATTAAGTGTGTTGATATAATTCTAATGTTTCGGAATATCCGAATTGTTGACCACATATATAATAATATACGAAGTCCATGAGCATCTGAAGGGAAAATTTAATTAAATTATTAATATTTGCATTATGTTTTTATTAGACAGAAAAATAGTTAAATTTCCAATAAGTTAAATTATTTGATTTTGATTCATACTAAAGAAAACACGTGTTGAATTAAAATGTTCTAAAAACTTTTTTAAGACGATGGTTTTGGTTTAGAGTTTAATTCCTATATATGCACTTTAAACACTACACCTGTGTTCATTATTTTAACCATCTAGCCGGTCTGTATGGCCAAATTTATCCATCATTAATGATTATTTAAAAGTAATAATATTGTTAAAAAATGAGATACGTCGTATTTTTACTATTTGGTTTGTTTTCAATCATTTTATTTAAATTATATATATATGCCATTGTAAATTTCTTTAATTTTTTCTGTATTTCTACCCTTTTTCCTTAAATATAAATATTCAACTCAATTTTACCTAAGTGCATTGAAATGTATCATATAAAATAAAATATGCTGTACTTTCCCACACTTGATATTTAAGTCTTTATTATTTTTTGCTGCTAAACACCGAAACAAATTCTCAAAAATAAGTTAATATTGAGATTCATTCTTTAAGAAAATATTACTATGAATCTTAGAGCTAATTCTGACAACTAAAAAAAGCATTCTCAGCACATTAGTAAAAAAAA
>JAOUZG010000635.1:1584462-1605761 GCA_026289955.1 Argiope argentata | reverse complement strand
GTTTCGATTGTTAAAAAAGGTTAGTCAGAAATAGTATATGAAAAAAGGCAGAGTATCAAATATCAATTTATGCTATTCATTCCACGTATAAAATGATATGAAATTAGGAGAAAAGTTTAACTTTGGCGAAGCGTTAAAGTTATTTTATAACTACTTCCTGTGAAACATTGCAAAAATTGGAAACAGCAAAATAATATATCTGCATATAAAAGAAAAATTAGAAGTTTCAATTTTAAAAATTGTAATGCATATACAATACAAAGTTGATTTCATACTGAGTTCTACTACAAATAAATTGGCAATTTGCTCAAAAAAATATTTATGTTTTTAATTTCATAAACTGAATAAAATCCTAATTATGTGTGAAGATCACTCCAAGCATAAAACGTGTATTATTACGAAATATATATATCCAAATATTTATTTAAATAAAAACATCGAGATTACAATATTAATTTAATAAATTTTACTATTTATCAATTTCTTTTCTAGAATAGGGTATTTTTAAGTAACTACATTGTTTATTCTGTTATAACACTCAGAAATTTCTCAGAAATTTAATAAATACATTTAGACGCAGTTCGGAAAATTTACAGATATTATTACGCAAAGCAATAAAAATATCCATATTTTAATGAATTTTCGCGAAATCATTTCTCCTTAATAATTAATATGCTGTCATAATAAATATAAGGAGTTTCTGTATTTGTATATATAATGGTATATACAAATTTTGTATATATATTTGAAGTTCTCTGATTCTTGAAGATATCAGAACTAAGATAAAAAGAGTACTTATAATTACGAAATTATATCAGAATTTTATTAATAGTTTTTAAAAAATAAAAGTAAAATAAATAATTATTTTAATAAACTTTATATTTTGGCTCTTGAAAAAGACACTGTTTAGCAAATTCTGAATGTGCCATATTCATCGAGAATAAATCATAGACTTAAATTCTTTGAACTAGATTAACTTTTGAAATAAGTAGATGTATTTAAAAAGTTACAAGGAGATGACAAATATAAAATACGATTTTATTTGCAGTCAGATAGATACTAGTGATCATAGTGAGTGTGCAGCTACTATTACTTAGCTAATATCGGAAGGATTATCACAATGTGGTAGTGTAAGATTACGTACTTCATATCCTCGAGATGAACCGGGGAGCTCTTTGTATTTACACAACAATATTATTTGGCACAAAGCCTAATCAACATTTTCCTTTCTCACTATCGTTGTATTTCAGGTTTGTATTGTGATTATATAGCACTCGGTGGAAATAATCCAAGAAAGTTTTGTTACAGTCAGAAAATCTTAACTATTACTGGCTATAGACGATAAAAAAACTATTATAACAACATCCGATATGATTAAACTAGAGACATAGCATTATCTCAAATCATCCACACGGAAATCGAAATTAAGTCAAGTGTTTCCTTGACAAAGTAAGAAAACTATTTCAGAGTATTTGAACATATTTTGAATATCTCTGCATTATATGCTCTTATATTAAGGTTTCATCACTTGATAGATGATATTCAAAACACGTTGAAAACGTACAGAGAATTAAAAATATTTTCAACATTTTTTTTTGTGAAACGAAATATAAATAAATATTTAAAAAAACGAATATATAAACGTAATACCCGCCAATTTTGGCAACCCTGCTAATCTCTGATAGCAATCCTTCTTGCCGAAAGCGAAAGGAGAAAAGTAGAGAGAGGGTGAAGATAGGTTTTTAAAGACTGAAGAGGCGAAAGATGAGGGTATATTTTTGTGTTTATTTCATATTTTTTCTTTATGTTTGTGCTGTGTCCCGTATCTGCATGCAAATAAAAATTTATTTCTAAAGCAGGATGTGATCGCTAAAGAAATCCTACCAAAAAATAATGTTTTCAATAAATATTAAGTAATATATATATAAATCATTTTTAAAGAGAAATATATAACTATAACATTGATTATAAAGTTAAAAACCACTGACTATATTTCAAGTTATATAGAACACTGCAAAGCGTTATTGCCTTTTGAAAGCAAGCAAGTACGACAAAATTCATCCAATAGCGGTTTTGAACATTGTAGTTAACATATTTAAAACAACTCTAAATGAAATAAAATAAATTACACATTCTATCTAACCACATTAGCTTATTTTCGAATCGAAACCTGTGTCTAAAAAATTATTTGAATTCCTTTTTGATATTCATCGTTTAATAAACAATACCAAGATTTTATATGGTCGAATTTTTACAGATTCTTTAATTAGTCTCATTACTTAGAAGATTTAATGTTAAATAAGACAAAATATGAAAAGTTTAAAAATTAATTCTACTTAGAAAGTTATACTTCTTGCAAATTAAATGGATATTATTATTCAATTCATTTTTCGCAAGTATATATAACACAATTATTTTTAATTTTAATTTTTATTATTTTTAATACACACAATTATTTTTTATTTTTATCATTTTAAAAAAAACTGTGAAACAATCGAAATTCAAATCTACAACATAACTTTCATGTCCAATTTACATATATGAATTTTAACATTTTATAAGTACTTAAATTTTAATGAATTTAAAAGTAGTTGTTTGCTTACTCGTTATAAAAATATTTATTATATATTTAGTAATTTTCGAGAATGTATGACTATAAAAAATACCCTTAAATCATTCATATTTTTATATTCATAAAGCATCCGCTGAAAATTAGCAGCATTTACTAAATTAAAATACTGTTAATTTGCATGTGCCCTCCCATTTAATCATAATGGAACATGGTAAAATTCCATTTTATTATCCATAAAATCGATTTTATTCAATAGTACATGTATAGATCAAAGTTTCTTTAGTGGATCTCCTTTCAAATTTAAATATTTTTAATAGCCGATTCTTTTGCTTTATCATTACTAGGTTATATATTTTGATTTAAATATATTTTTCATATAAATATGTATCGAAAAAATTTGAAGAGAGATTCTACATTTGTAAGAAAACTATTTCATTTTCAGCGAAATTTTTCAGCATTTTTAATAAATCTTAAAGACAAAAATAAATAGATAAATAAAAAATAAAGAATTTTATGGAAAATTAAGCTAGAATTGAAATCCCGAGAGTACATATTTATTGAGAATTTTTTTTATAAATCTTCCATAAAAAATATTGAAATAATGAAATAATATTTCAATATTTTCAATACTTTGGTCTTGGGAAATGTTTTCAGGAAGCTTTCTTTTCAAAATGCAATTGTTATATATTCATGCAACATTCTTTGTTATGTAAAGTAGAAGAACAGAGTGTTTATTTATCAAAGTTAAAATTTCAACTTCTTTTTGTAAGATAATATATATTTATAGGATTCTTCTCCCTTTTAAATACATTCGACTAAATTCAAAATTTAAAGTGTTTGTATGCTAGAAAAATATAAAAATAATCCCGCACTCAATATACAAAATTCGAAAAACGAATAGACTTATTTTACCAAATAATTGAAGAAAACGTTTATTTTATTACAAAATTAGAAATGAAAGAATACACAGTAAAATTTTATAAATTTAATTTTATTTTCATTTAATTTATTATGTTTAACATCCTTTCAATTTATTCTTGTGAAATCGTATTTTCATTAATTAACGCTGTTTTCAAGTTTAATACAGAAGATAATAGGGGCTTCATCAGGAAGTTTCGCTACCTAAATAATATGTATTATAATTAAAATATCAAAAATTAATTACTATTTTTACTTATTATTCGTTTATTGAAACAATGGTAATGTCTTAACAACATAATTAGCCCATAAGATAAAAAATAACTGATTTAAAAGTATTTCTTACTTCTAGCATTTAGATAAGAATTCTCAACCAGCTGATCAAAAGGATTCTCTCCGTAGCCATAATGGTAAGTCTCTGGCCATGTCCCCAGGTATCGAACCTCTATGCCGACTCCTTCCAGAGTCTTGATGATGGTCCTGGAAACTTCTCGGAAGTTTCGATCTTGTGTCGTCGAATACAGGAAGGCCACCTTCATCCAACCGAAACTGAGCAGCAACGAAGCAACAGATTTTGATATCTGGGTGTCCGGTGGACGCGTTCGGGCAAAAGTCGGATATAATTTCTTATCAGATGTCTCATGATGGGCACAAAACTGCAAATAAAAGAAAGCAAATTTAGTATCAAAATAGGCGCAATGTCTTTGCATGAAGTTATGCAAGATAATTTTATGATAAATTTTGATAATCATGGTATAAAAGTTTCAATTGCTATTTCGATAAAATACTAAATCTAATCATAAAACTGTGTGTAAGTCAAAACTGAATTTAGAAATATACACACTCAAGTGAAGGCAGTTTGATCATTGATTGTTGATAAATTTCTTTTTTTGTGTCTTTTAATAACTAAAATAATTCCCTCCCCCTTAAATTTCAATTTTTTCGTATATATAAGATGTATTGTAAATATAAATGTCATTTCCAACAAAATTAAAAAAGACTTTTACTTGTGTAGTCTATCTCAATAAAATTTTTACGTTTATTCCTCTTGTTCCATTCACCTAAATTATAAAAGTGTATCACTCCTCGGCACACACATGTGCGCATTTTGTGATAATAGCGTGCATTTTTATTTTTTATTTTTTATTTTGTGCTAATAACGTGTATTTTTATTTTTATTTTTTATTTGTGCTAATAGAATGTATTTTTATTTATTAGCACAAAATAAAAAATTATAAAAATACACGCTATTAGCACAAAATACCCAAAAATATTGTTACGATATTTACATGATGTTGGTCGGCATCCAGAATGTTGAACAATATCGTAGATATATAGTACAATATTTTATGTTAATATGGCAGGTACTGAAAGTCATAAAACCGAATAGAACTAATGAAGCTTTTGTTGGAATTCTTTTATCTCAGAAATACAAGAATGTAGATGAATAAAATAGCGTGGGAATAGTGAAAGCGAAGAATGTATTGGTATATATAATTACTTTCATCACATAAATGAACAAAACTCCAAAATAAAAAGGAATGGAACATTATACAAAAGGAAAAATAAGATAACTGAATTTCATTTGGAATTTTAAATAATATATGCATGACTGTCGTTAGATATTTCCAAACCAATATACATAGAAATAAAAATATATAAAGAAGCATGCAACACGAAAAGAAAAAAAAAACGTGCTAATATCAGCTAAAGAACACCACCATAATCGCATTAAAACAAATACGGTTGAGTGAAATTATAGTTTGGTGAGTTCATTCGCTATCTGTCGTAGATTTAAAGTTAAATTTTAAACTGCTTTTCTAAATTTTTCAGAATTTATATTAAGAATTAATAATGTACAATATGCATTAAAAATTTAAATCCTATTCATGTACCTTATCAATTATATGATTAAAAAGCCATTTTAATTAACAAATTTACATGCAATGTTCAAAACTCCTGCATGATTCCTAGGTATTATTGACTTTTAAAGAATTGAGGCATATTAAAAAGAAACTAAATGGGTAATTTGTTTGGTCCTATAAAATAACAAATTGTTGAAAAGTGTTTCTTCAAATATTGATATTTTAAAGAATTTTTACTTAAACCTCATTAAGTTAGGTTATAAAAAAAATAATAATAAGTTTGTTAATTATTTTAAATTAGTTAGTAAATTTTTTGACGTTAACACCAGGAAGCAGCATATCAACGTTGAATATTTGTTTCATAAATGAAATTTAAATTGGCTAAATATTGAAAATGAATAACTGTAAAACTTATTTTATTTTATTGTTGTTGAGTTGTTTAAATATCCTCATTACTTAAGTATTAATACAAAATATGACATTCCGTTTAATCTTTCATTTATACTAATACTAAAAAGGGCTACATATATAGTGAGACTTAAAATCCCTGCACGTATTTCATATTCTATCAAATATTTGCATAAACTCCCCCAAACTGAAAATGATTTTGGGTAACTCTTTAAATTTTATTGTTAAATTAGAAATATAATTAGTTTACTATGGGTTTTAAAAATAGTTTGGGAAAATTTGTATATCTTTGTGAATATGTGAGATATAAAAACTCTTGAACAGAACAGAGTAAAGCAAACTTAATAATTTTAATTATGACATAATAAAATTGGATTAATAAAAATAAAGTTGTGAAAGATACAAACATTACATGTAATATGAAATTTCCCATAAATTTTTCATTTTACATCAAAATAAACAGTCGTTGAAAAAACGTATTTACAGAAAGGCTGGGTGCCGTCTTGCATTAATGCATAATTAGTTTCTCTTTCTTTTTTAATGCTTACACAACTCATTTCATATGCAAAATTTCTAACTTTTAAAACTTATTATCCCTTTCGACGAAGATAAAGTTTTGATTACAAGAGCATCATACATATTTTATTCATAAATATTTTAATATTAACAAGGTTCCACTAAAAGTTTATCACTAATAATTAATCAAGTAATGTTTCATTAGTAAATCTGGTGAACGTTTTATTACTAAAAATTCTGAGGAAGGGTAATAACTTGTAATAAAACAGTAGGAAAATTTTATAAATTGAATTTTTAAGCTACAAAAATTGAAAATAAGCAAAAAAGAAAATAAGCTTTAAATGATATTTTAAATATATTTTATTGAATTATTTTTAAATATTTTAGGTGAATTTTTAAACACACACACACACACATATATATATATATATATATATATATATATATATATATATATATATATATATATATGTCTTTCAAGAAATCAAGATTTTTATGCATTTTGCGAGAGTATTGCAATTTTTAGAATTTTATAATGTAATACGAACACCAGCTCAAAAAAGCGGGCTTTCCACCACAAAAAAGCAACTTGGTGTTTCAAAAATAAAAATGCTTGATCTTTATCGAAGAAAATATCTTGAAGTTTAAACAAAAATAATGTAATAATATTGTAAATTATCTCTCCAAATAAGTCTTATCATGCATCACAAATTGTTTACATTCTATCATAATATATTATATAAATACTAAACAATTAAAAAATTTTAAAGAATCAATTAATAATAATTATTGTAATTTATTTTATGCATAAAAACAAATTATTTATTTCGTGAATGTAAAGAATGTAGATTAAATTGAAGCTGCTAAATCCGCAAATTAAGGACAAGAATGTTATTTTTAGCTTTTGTTTTATCTTTATTTAATCAGATAAGATCTTTAATGCTGTAATCAGTGAGTTAAAAATAAAAGAAGCAACTAATTTATTGGAACGTAAATTTTGTTTTTATGTATAAATTTTTATCGGATTATATATTCTATCTAAGAAGTATTCAAAAATTAATTAAAAAAAGAATAAAGGAATAAACAGTCAAATATTTTTTTAAGATTATTTTCCTCATGAAATATAACTTTGATTATTTTATGTGTTAGTATCTTAGTATCTAAACATATCTTAAAATCATAGGATAAAGCAATGTATTGAATTTTAAGTGCTATTGCAAAATTAGAGCAACGGCCCCATTTAAAATTCTAGTAAAACATAAAGATGTGCATAAAATACTTAAGATACTTTAAAAAAAGGCAGTTAATTTACATTTTAGCAAATGGAAAATGAAAAGCCAAATTAATAATAGCAATAGAATGATAGGCATGAAAGATATGACCTTATACAAAATATTTCCATTTCATAATTTTTTGCTTGTATGCACGTTGATACTAATGGATATAAAAAATTAATACATTCTTGAACTTATAAATACAAATATATTTCTTAAACATTTTTGGGAGCATTCAGTTTTTTTTTGGATAATCATTGTAACAATTTTATATTTTAAGAACTAATGAATTTGTTTTTAGCGATAATATATAGTTATAATAAAAAATAATTATTTAGTTTCTGATTCAATGTGCCTATTTATTGTATTTCCAATTATATACGTTGAAAGATAGATGAATTTTATAATTTGCTGTAGAACTGAGGCCATACTTTATGCCATACGTCATTCTTTTCTAAGAAATTCATTAAATATTATATATTTTAGTTATTGTTTCTAGAGAGAATATTACCTTAAGCAATTCTTTCAATCTTTTTCAAAAATTGCTTAAGGTAATTTAGAGAATATTACCTTAAGCAATTTTTTTAACATATATGTATACATCACAAAATCACATTTATTAAAGTTAAGTGAAGCTTATATTTTTATGTTTGGTTACAAGTGTTATTTTAATTATTCTGTAAAGAATTAACTCTACAATAGAAAAAAAATATTAATATATTTTTAATTCATATAAATTTATCAAAATCTTTAAAAATGTATTTGTAAATATTGAAACACTAGGAAATAATAATAAAAATAACTTTATTTAATTGCAGACCTTTGGTAAAAGAGAATCATTAAGTTCTGAATATTAAAAGTGTATGCATGATTTTTTTGTATATTCAAATAAAATATTCCATTTTGAAGTTTGGGCAACAACGCTCTTGAAAATATATCATATATCTGAACCTTTGTCAAGAGGAAATGGCGACACTTGTCGGTACTTCCTTTCCAACTGACAATTCTCTTCAAAGTTAAATAATATTTCATATCGGAAGGGTTGACATTCAAGTAATATCTAACGCATTTTGAGGGAATAAGCTGAATATGTAAGCAATAATACTGTAAAGTATTTAACAGAAAGTCTAACCAATATAATGATTTTTTTGTTTATTAATGACTATCTTTCACAAACTTTTTAAAATAACATTGATATATTCATATAATTGCAATTTATGAAAAGTTATAAATCTATGTTATTTTAATTTGTAATTCATAAAGTAAGTAAAGTCATGAATTAAACGTATTTAAATATTATTGTAGCATATTTTGATTTATGGTTTTATAATTATATTTTCCTTTTACCTTTTATTTCCTTAATTTCCAATTGACACCTGATATCTGTTATAATTTTTACAAAAATATTTAGCATGATAATTACATCAGGAAATATACATTATTTTGATAATTAGCACAGATCAATTAATAAGATAACCTTAGATAGTAGATATTTCAATGATATAGATATAATAAATTTAATAAGTGTATTAATATAATTTTTAGAAACATGAAACAAAAACAAATTAATATTTGGGGCAAAAAAAATCCTTAACTTTGATGAAAATATGTGTTAAACATATATGTAAAAATAAAGTCAAAATTTTTATTTCAACTTATTTATATTTCAATCTTTCTAGCGCTAAGAAAAATATTTTTACATTTTATTTTTAATATAGCCGTATACATATTCGGTAGTTTGGTTTAAAACATATTATTTCGAAAAAAGTGAGAAGCAAATATATTAAAAAATAAATAAGGCCTTGATATGGCTGCTATTAAAAAATCATGTTTTGAATTTTTTTTAATTAGGTAATTTGTGTTTTACAATACATGAATACCACTATTAAGCCAAGCAGACATATTGCAATCATAAATGAAATTAAATTTTATAAGCTATTAATGGATATAATTTTGAGCTACAGAACATTATTTTAGATCCCTTTGGAGAAAAAGAAGTAATAACAATGAAAGCTTTCTTAACACTTTGACCAATGAAATCCAACAATTATATTTTCAAAAAGTAAAAATTAAAGACACCAGTTAATACTTCTAATGATAGAATTTATTTTAAATAGTAATTTAATTCTACAAGTAAATATATAATATCAACAAATTCTAAACAAAATTATTAAATAAATGATTTGAGCCAATATAACTAAGCAGTAAATATTTATTTTTGAGTTACAGATTTATAAACTAGGAAGGATTTAACCCTTTTCACATGTATGCCTCAACGTATGCGACATCAAATCGTATGTATCATATTAAATTCGAGTGCAAAGAGTTGATTTATAGCAAACTAGAATCAGATTATGTAACCAAACAAAATATATATACATGATTAAATCAAGATTTTGTATGATATATGTGCGATGTTGTCAGAAATTAAGAAGGTTGAGCAGGCTGTTCTGATTCAACAATGTGGTTAGACAGTATATGCTAATAGGGAAGCTTCAGAACATGGATAACGTTATTCTATAAATGGAATATTTGATCCCGTTATTAAAAAATAATTCTTTAATTAATAACAAATTTAAATTTTAGATAAAGTTCCACATTATTATTATTATTGAATTTACAAATAAATTAATCTTGATAAGGACTTATAAAGTCCATCATCGGATGCTCTCTATCTATTCAAATGCTCTCTATCTATGAAACGAGATGAAGCGTTTACAGGATTTTAATAAATATTGAACCTGTAAAACAACTAATATAATAATTAGTTACCTGTCTAAATGTTACTAATTAGTATTTATAAATATAAAACTAAATATAAAATAAATATAAATATAATTTATAAATATAAATATGAAATATAGAAATATAAATATAAAAATAAATATAAATATGAAATATAAAAATATAAATATAAAAATAAATATAAAATTAATATAAATTAATATTTATAATATAAACATTTGGGAAGAAAATAACACTCGACCTTTAATTTCGCATTTGATGCTACACTCTTGGAATTAAATTTGGAAAAATCCCTTTTATGCTTGAGAAAGCAAAATCAGTAAAAGAAATCAAAAAATTAATACTAATCGAAAATTAATGGTGTAAAAGTTATAATTCGTATTCCGTAAAGGAATGGGATATATTTAATTTTTAAAGTGAGAAAAAATTAAATTTAGTAAAATCTTTTCATGTAAACGATGTGTGATATAGGCTGTGCCCACAATAAGAATAAAAAAAAATTCTGAAAGAAATCCCCTTCTGAATGATTAAAGTTTATGTTATAAAAAACATTAAATACATCAATCTCTCCTTAATTCTATTTTTGTCTTTGAAATAGCTGTTGGATATCTATAGATAAATTAAAATAACCATTTTTTTGAAATTATTAAAAAAACATATTTTTATTATCTATTAGAAATATTTTTGTTTGTTCCTTTTATTCTAAAAATTCCACTAGGTGAACAATATTCCCAACCAGTTTTATTTCAAGCATGGTACTAATTTCCCTAGGTGAAAGAAAATAATTGAAGAGAGGGGATATCGATACATACATATATGATGTTTAATAAAATCATACATGCCTGAGTTCAGTCGAACTATCACTAACTATTTCAGATGGGAGGGAAATAAGCCTATAATTGGTTACTCACTCGAAATCTCTTCTGTATTTTCTTGGTAACAAGATTAATCATGATTTCATTTTCTTTATGTCTTATCGTAACTTTAATTCTTTGACGAACATGTTTTTATTTATGATAAGCTTATAATATAGATTGATTTAGTTATATATGAATTTTAATGGAGCTTCATAATATTCTGATTAAATGTCAGGTCTATCAAATCTACACTTCTGGCATTTTCCATTTTACTTTTTTCTGTGAACTTATGGATTCTGTTAGGAGTCTAAATTACATGTGATGTGTGATTATGGTCTTGATTCACAAAGAAATGTTGATTCTTTTAAAATAGTTATGTCACAAAAAATATTTTATAATGGCAGTATGTTTATGTTTCTGTCAATCTAGGTAGAATTCAGATGTACACTATGTTGTTCACTAAATTATTCACTAACATGTTTATATTTCTCATATTTTCATATATTCTACTTCCAGATAAAATTTAAGTTGCATTTTAAGATGCACTAGATAGATGTCTTGCTTTAGATGCATTCTAGATACAACAAGAAATTTTTCGAGAAATAAAAAAAGAAAGAAAAATTGTCTTGCATCGGCTCTGATATTACGTTTTATCTTCAGATTTTTTTAACACAAAATTTTCTTCTATTCTTTATTGTTCTGATGAAAAAAATATTTAAATGATATAATAATGTTGTGAATATGTATTAAATATAACACTATAATATGCGTATCATTTAAGTATCGATTCCGAAGTATAGACTAAATCTAAACTGTTGATTTTCTGATTTGATATTTGATTTTGCTTCATATTTTTCGTCCAACGAATGTTCATCTATGGTGATTCTTTAATATACGCTTTTGAACCCGAAATATTTTTTGTTCTGATAAGTATATAGAACTATTGTTTCAAATCCACTTATTACAAACTTTCCAAAAAATTACATGATATTTATCCTAAAAAATAATTTAGTTGAAATCATAAACGCTTTCTTTTATTGGATTTTTCTCATTAATTTCCAATGACTTATTTATCTAATTGAGTTAAATATTAGTGAAATATTTATCATTCATTAAGGTTATTTTTGAAAACTTCCAAAGAAAATAAAATTACTTATAAACAAATAATTGATAAAATAAAATACCTTATTTTCATTTTATACCATAAATTGATTTTTCTTTGCCAACTTTCAATTTTTTTCATAAACTATTAGACTTAAATTAACTAAAAAAATTTCTTTCAAATAAAAACTCTTTATAACTTACTGTTTAAATCTAAATTAAAACTTCAATAATTAGTACGAAAATTAATTGAAACTTTTTTTATTGGATAACTAAAACAGTGCTTCGACCTTTTCTAAAATTTTAGAAAAGGCGAAGAAAGAAAAAAAAAATAATTTATTCGAAAAGGACTTCAATAGTGAAAAGAAATAAATCTAGCGATTTACTTAAGTCGAATAAAAGATAATCCTTACAGTTTAATTACAATTTCGCACTAAAGCCAGCTTACGCGATGATTCAACTTCGTTGCCTTGCAAACAATGCATTTACGACTCATTCACAGACTTCCGAATTATCTCTAATTAAAAGTCTTAAAAGTTGTATTTATCTTTTGTTTTAACTTCCTTATGTTTCGAGATTATTTTACTAAAATGATTCCACTTTCTGCGAAGATAGTTAGGCCTAGCATGAAATTCTCGTTTCATAATATTTGCATTAAGTTCTCCAATCCGTGTGCTTGCATTTAAAACTCTTTAAATTTCTGCTTTAACGAGCAGAGAGGGATTTCAAACAGAAGTTTAATCTTTTGTCATTCTGTAAATCAATATGAAGTCTCTCTACTATTGAAATATTTAAAATATCCTGGTTTGCGATTATTTAAGTCAATACTCTCCAAGTACATTTCTTACATAAAAGACCTCAAAAATAAATGATAGAGAAGCGGCATAAACCCCACGCAATATTACTCTGAAGGTAGTAGTATTTGTTTATTTTAAATGGAGTTAAGATTTTTCTGAAAGTTAAAAATTTAATCTTCTTAATGTTATATAACTCCTTCGTAAGTTTTTAATATAATAAATTCCAGAGAAAGCTAACTAGATAAAGTATAAATAATCCTTTTTAACTTAAAATAAGCAGTATTGAACAAACCACAATAATTATATGGGAACATAAAATAAATTAAGCTTTAATATAAATAGTTTGCGATAAGAAAAGAGAATATTAAATATGCGAAAACTTAACGCTTTTAGATTATCTAAGTGCATGATGTATTTCGAAAACAAGTTTGAAGTTTATATTATTTAAGTAATTAACCGGATTGAGAAAAAATAATTTATTTCTATTTTTATTTTATGAAAGATGAGATAAAAGAATGATATAGTCGAATTACCCCCAACATATTCCTGTAGCAATAACTTTCCATTCTTTTATGTGGTTTCAATATTATATATAATTACTTTATCTACAAACAATTTTGAGTTTTTCAAAATAAAATATTGGGAAATCAAAATTAATCAATAGTGAAAGAGGATTTTTGTTAAGGTTTGGTTTTCAAAATTCTACGCTCTTTCTTTTGGATTATTCCAAGTAAAATTTATTTCAAAAGACATTCATAAAAATAAGCCTAATTAGAATTTAAAAATATTTATAGAAGATATAAATAAATTTTATATTTAATATTTTTTTGCTAGTAAAGTACCAGCTGTCGGTAATATTTTTACAACTTAAACAAAATAAAATAAATGCAATGAGAATAAACAAACAAATAATTCAAAATACGCATTAAAATAATAAAACTGAAAGCATTTGTTCACAACCTCATGCAATTCACATTCATTTTAATCAAACTGAATTGCATCACTGATAGAAACTATAACTCTAAATACAACAAAGAGCGAAATAAATCAAATATGTATCATTTACGATTAAACGATTTTACTTAATAACATCAATGCAATTACAGATGAAATAGAATATTTCTTTTTTAAAAATTCATACAATAAAACAATTGCACGGGATAATATATGGAGAGTTAAATAAGGGGAAAAATATATTTTTCTCTTATGTGAGTTTTAAATTTTAATCTTTTGTGCTACTCTTAATTTTATGTCTAGACATAAATAGTACTTCTAAATAAAAAAAAAATGTTATTTTAAAAGTGATGCAAAAAGTGTTTGAAATTCAATAGAATCAATAACATGATTATCAGTGCGAATATTAAGAATGAACATAGTATAAGAATATCAATGTGCTGATAAAGTTGAATTATTTTCAAAAATTGCAGTATTTTCATTTTCATTTCGAAACGTTTTATAAATCTTGCATGAATACATATTTCATGAAGTCAAATTACATGACATTTATTTTATTTTATAGTAGAAATTGAAATCTCTGCGATTAATCATTAATAAATAAACAATTTAGGATTTCAGTCAGTGGATATTGAAATAAAAAATATATATCAGATTAGAGTATCAAAGAGAATAGAGAATTGAAAGAAAAAAAATATCTGAAAAGAATTGAGACTGTAACGCAAAATTCACTTGGAACGCTATTTATATATGTTCTGAGACTTTTTTTTGTTTAAATAATGCAATTTAACCTTTGGAACTTCAACTGAAACAGCATATGTAAAAAGAACATATTTTATATGTCAAATTTCTCCGATTCCAATATTACCACTGCCACTTCAATCATAGATTTCATCAATAATATTATTAAGTTTCGCAGCTTTTAAAAAGCAATTTATTATTTTTTAAATTGTTATTTTATTTCTCACAAACACATTTCTGTATAATGAATTCTCAGAAAAATAAAAGAAGCAACTTCTATCAAACAACATGTGTTCTTTTCAGTTTTCAAAACGAATTAGTTCTGAGAAAGAAGTCGAAAGACAGCTCGTCCTCTGAAAGAATATATTTTTATTTTTAACAAACCAAACGATAAAAAAAGCCACTCACATTTATATAGAATTCAATGCATTTAATAAAATAAATAAATCAGAAGCAAATATTATATTCTCAAAACGTAGTTTGCATTCAAAATTTTCCTTTTGATGGATATGCTAAGAAATAAGAGAAAAATAACCAATATTTCCTTAGAGCGGCTAAAAATGTATGACATTAAAATGTTACCATGCCAACTTACAAATAAATATATGTGAGGCAAAATAATTACATTACAGCTTTCCACCTTAATATCAAGATTGTATTATAATAAATTTATAAAAAGGATTATATGTTAAATTTGACTCAATCCCTTTTTAAAGTATTAAGTTTTGACTGTTGTAAAGGGTAGATTCATCATTTTTTTAATTTTATAAAATAGAAATTTAATGAAAAATAATTTTTTTCTTCTTATAAACAAAACATTTCATAATGTAGTAAGACAAAAGATATACGCAGAGTAGCAAAATTTTAAAGCAATACATTTTATGTATACAGGCCTTTTGGAAAAACAAACCCACATATTTAAATTTTCTAAGGCAATTAAAATTTACATGTAGTTCGAAAAAAATGAGTATTTAAATTAAGATTCAGTATTTATATTTAGATGGAATTGTATACGTTCAGTAAATAATAATGCATATTAAAAAAATCTTAAACAAGCAACTTTGGAAATATAAATCTCAATAGAAGGAAATTAAGTATATGAATAATTATTTTTACACAAAACTTAGCATCACATATATTTCCTATTTTGCATCTGCAATAAAATAAATCTCTTAATTTTTTAAAGTATAATTATAGTGATATTTATACCTGCACAAGAAATATAGATCTTTTTAAAGTTAGTTGTTATAGAAAAGTTAAGTTTATTTTAAAGTTAGTTAATTATAGAAAGTTGATAAGTCACGACTAAGCCAGTTTTGAAATTGGCTTGTTCGTGAATTCGTCTTTGAATGGCTTATAATTTAACAATGGCGTTTCATTGTTAAAGAATAATAATAAAAAATTTCGATACCTTTCGAACATGGAAGTGAAAGGGGGAGGGCGAGCAATAATGGCACCCCTGAACCACTTAAGTGTTTTATTTATTTTTTTTACTATTTAGTTAGATACCTTCCATTTTGGGAATATTTTTTAATTTTGATTTAAATGAAAATGCATTGAATATTCGACTTATCTATGTATTCAAAGTAATTTAATATTCAATAACAATCTTTATGAATAATTTATTTTTTATTTATAACTATCAAAATTAAAAAAAAAAAAATAGATGCAGTTAGAACATAGCGGCAAAGCAATTGCGTTGTTTATGCCATTAGCTTTCTAAATAACTTAAAAGGTGGAAAAAAGATATAATGATTGGATTGGGGAATCCCGTATTATTTTCCCTCATAATACACTGAAGTGACAAATGGGATAGCAATATGAAAATATACAGATGGCAGTAGTATCGCAGCGAAAAAATATAAATGCGTAGTTCGTTTTCCTGAGCTTTCATTTGTGTTCAAGTTATTCATGTGAACAGGTTTTTCGTGATTTATGGCGGCATGACGAGAATTCACAGACTTTGAACGTGGAATGTTAGTTGGAGCTAGACGCATGGGTCATTCCATTGGGGATACCGTTAGTGAATTCAACATTCCGAGATCCACAGTATCAAAAGTGTGCCGAGAGTATGGAATTTCAGGCATCACATCCCATCATGGACAGCGCAGTGGGCGACCACCTGCTTTTAACGACCTAGACCACCTACGTCTGTGTAGAATGGTCAATATTAATAGGCACGCAACACTTCGTCAAATAACTGCAGGAATCAATGCGGGACGTACGAGGGGCGTGTCGGATAGGACTGTGCGGCGAAATTTGTCTTCCTTGGGCTATGGCAGCAGAAGACCGACTGGAGTGCCTTTACTGACAGCACGACATCGCCTGCAGCGACTCTCCTGGGCTCGTGAGCACATCGACTGGTCCCTAGACCAGTGGAAAACCGTGACGTGGTCAGATGAGTCACGACTGCAGTTGTCACGAGCTGATGGTAGAGTTCGAGTGTGGCGCAGACCCCACGAAGCCATGAACCCAAACTGTCAGCAAGGCACTGTTCAAGCTGGTGGTGGCTGCATAATGGTGTGGGCTGTTTTTACATGGCATGGACTCGGTCCTATGGGGCAAATGAACCGATTACTGACTGGAAATGTTTATGTTCAGCTCTTGCAGATCACTTGCAGCATTCATAGACTTCACGTACCCACACAATGATGGGATTTTTATGGATGACAATGCGCCATGTCACCGTGGCAGAACTTTTTGCGATAGGTTTGAAGAACAATCCGGACAAATTTAGGGCATGATCTGGCCACCTAGATCACCCGATATAAATCCCATCGATCATTTATGGGACATCATCGAAAGGTCCGTTCGTGCCCAAACTCCTGCACCATCCACACTTTCACTATTATGGGCGTCTATACAGACAGCATGGTTCAATATTCCTGCAGAGGACTTCCAACGACTTGTGGACTCCATGACACGTCGAGTTGTTGCACTTCGCCGGGCAAAAGGAGGACCGACACGATATTAACAGTCATCCCATTATTTTTGTCACTTCAGTGTATATGTATTACGATGAAACAGAGCTTCTGAAATATCTTTTGAATATAGTGAGGTGTAAAATATTCCCTGAGGATGTATCTTATGGTCGTGAATTTGATGTGAAGTTTAAAAAATAACTTGACAGACAAAAAACAACAACAACAAAGTGTTGAAGATAGGATTAGATTCATTGAGATTTCCTAATAATTTTAATTTACTGATTTATATAACATTTCATTCAAACCTGACCTTAGAATATTTTTGTCCTCTAATTTCATTTTTTCATTAAAATAACTTCATTAATGTTTCTAAAAAGCTGTTTTCTCTTTAGAGCAATAGTATGTTTTATATACTATTGCTCTAAAGTTATATATTAGGTTATATATAACTTTAGAGCAATATATAACCTTATATTATATAGATTATTTAAATTAAACGAAATATATAAATTAAACGAATAATTTATATAAATTAAACGAATATAATTAAACGAATATTCAAAAGCATTTATTTTGCTTAGTAGTAAAGTAATAAAAACAGCTATTATTAGAGAGAAGATATAAATATACCCATCATCAATCCAAAGATAATTACTCTTATTTTCTTCATCAGAGTTTGTATTATTTCTGAAATTCGAACTTCTTCATTATTAAACAATTAAATAAAACCGAAATTTGTCTTACTTATACAAAGTGTATACAAACTGAATGTACCAATTTGCCCGCAAGTCTGATATTAACGTTTTTAAAATTATATTAATAGGAGGTCAATTGATTTCTAAAAGGTAGATAACGCCATGTATATCTCGGAAACTTCCACCAGAAATGTAAATCTCCTCCCAGTACTGCATGCAGAAATATTAACATCTAAAATTTAAACGTCAGCAATGTCTAACCTACCGAAAGTTCCGAACGGCCCGTAACATTAAAGGCTTCACTGTAATCCTACCAGGAGCTCAAATGAAACTGTGTTCTCTTTCCGCTTTTATCGGAGCTGATTAAAGCAGCATTGACAGGAAGTCATTTATCTATCTAATTAAACGTGGTGGACTCAAGAACTGTATTAGATGAGTAAATAGAGGGCAACAGTATAACATATTGGGCGCTAACGAAGTAAACAATGGTGTAAATAACAAAATTATGATAGAATATGAGTATATGACAAAAGTTAAGCACGAAATATTATAGAATGGGAAGTTATTAAGTGAAATCATGAGAGATGTATTACTTTCCTTTGATTTTCCCAAATACATTTAGCAGAAAACTTCTGCTAACTGTAACTTCCGCAGTTTTAGGAGGCTTTCAGTTTAAACATGACAGTTTATATGTTTACTTAATCATGTCAGAATTGATTAATAACTTCAAGGATTAAAAGCTATAACTTGACCTTACTTGTATTGCATGCTCTTTATTTTGTTGAGCCAACATTTGAGCAATTGAAAGAACTATCACTTCAAGTAATATTATATTTTGACAAAACATTTTGTGGTTGTCATAACTTCATATGAATTGTTCATCATCAAATATGTCTGAATTTATGAGGCTTAATAAAAAGTTATTCTATAACAAATCTACTACGCATACTGTTTACTTAGTGTGATTTTTTTATAAATAAAAATCCTTAACATATCTTGATTACAAATATTTTTTTATTAATTAGATATATAAAATAATATTTTTTTAGCTATCTATCTGCAATACAATTAAAAATTGAATATTAAACAAGAACTTCTATACATTTTTTTAAAAATGTGTTTTGTTTTGAAAGATGTAATTTCTGTAGAATAATTAATTTCCTACATAATTTTTTAAAGTAAATGAAAGAATAGTCAAAGCTTAAATTTCTTTACCAATAGTTATTTTGAATTTCAATAAATTCTTTAAAAATTATTATTTAATCATTATATCAATTTTTCCTATTATATTTACGATATAAAGGGAAACAATGAAGAATTTTCACATACAGCTACTTAACAATCATAATTTTTCTGAAAGTTTTAGCCATCATAGTTGTTACTTAAGTTTTAAGAATTTCATAAATGAGGTTAATTTGTTAGATATATACTTGTAACTATTTTAAGCAGATTAAATTCATATTATTAATATTTTAGCAATCACTCTTTTGCATTTAAATTGATACGACTGTAGGACCTATTGCATTGTTTATTTTTAAATCATGTTGACCAGATAATAGTACGAAATCTGCAGCAATTTGATATAAAATAATAATAATAATAATAATATTTGTATTTAAATTATATCATTCAACTGAAGTGTAAATTTAGTATCTTTAGAAATTCGTTAAAATTCTGATTATCATTGAGTATAAAAATTTTGAGGTTATCTCAAGTGCATTCACAAGATATAGCACATTTTTGAAAAGAAAATCTTCATAAGACGAAATGATTGTTATTTTTAACGTTAATTAGTCTTATTTCAAAATACAAAGCTTTAACAATTATTTCAAAATATTGTTCTTAATTCAACATTTGTTCAGAAATGTCACGTTTTGATATGTGACAAGGCTTTATTTATAAATGTTTGATAAGAATTTCGTTCTAACATGCTTTAATTGAAATGTTTGAATGCGTATACTACTGCAGGGCTATTGACATTCTTCTAATATTTGTGTAACTTTTATAATAACTAAAAAAATTAAAATAAATAATATCTGATTAACAATATACATATTTCTTAGACTCTCGCCTTTATCTTGATTAGTTTCATATTTATAAAGATGGAATTGAATGGTTGAATTGTTTACCTATTTCTTTGTCTCGAAGATTGTTAATGTTTTTTCACTAATAAGTGTTTGCCGAAAATGCGCTAATTATTCTTATAAAAATCAATCATCTGTTAATAACATTAGTTGTTAGAATTATCTATCGATATCAACAAGTGGCAATATTTAGAGGTCATCACAAAAATATTTTTAAAATTTCATGATATTTATGAGAAATGTAGGAAAAAAGTAAGAAACAGTATAATAAAACAGTATTTTAAGTATTTTTCAAAAACTAGATTTACTAAACTTTTGATTTATTACTATTCATTATTTTAAATCCAATATTAAAACATATGATTTGTTTCAATAGAAAAATAATAAACTATCATGAAATTTCAAAAATATTTTTTTCATCAGACTCTAAGTATAACAGTGCATTAAAAATTCGCATACATTAAACTAAAGCACAATGTATCTGTTTTTCATATCCAGTAAAATAAAGAATCTTTGAAATCTAACTGTAATAAAAACAGATCACGTATCTAAAATATTCTATACTGAAAATCAATACTGTCGGAAATCTCCAAATAAAATTTTCTTCTTGAAAGAATCATAAAAACGAAATGTATATTGACTGAATATAAATATTAGTTTGGATACCATTTGGAATCAAGCTCTTCTAGAATCAAATCCCTTCAGACATTTTTGAATGCTACAGTTATCAAAAATTTCAATCATCAAAAATTATAACTGAGGCAATATAATGGCGAAAGCTTTTATCTTGACAATAAAAAGTATTCATATCATTAGCACGAGACGTTATATATATATATATATATATA